>JAQGCA010004691.1:0-10050 GCA_034698945.1 Protaphorura quadriocellata
CCTCCAAATGCACAAGTTCAAGTTCAGGATCATCCCAATTTCATATAAATACTGGAGAAGAATCCAGGGTCTAATCAGTTATCAATTGTGCTAATTGCTTCGCATATTTCACTTTACATACAAGAAAGCTCAACCATGAACTTGTTATTGGTAAGTTATTTTCCTGACTAAATAAGTGAATATTAATAAATTGTTTAAATTAGCATAGCATACTAATTTTTTTAATTAACAGATCCTGGCCACAACTGCAGCATGTGTTATACTCACATGTCAAGCGGAGGCGGACGCTGCACTAACTGGAGGCTATGAGACTAACATTTCTCCGGAAAAATTATCTCTCGATAATGGAAAAACTGAAGGGTCAGAGGATCTTGAGGGGGCAGAAACTGTCTATCGCCCACGCCCTGTTATAATTGCAATTGTACGACAACCAGTAAGACGCTACAACTACTACCAACGACCGATAACGGTTGTACGACCAGTTTATCCGTACCGAACATACTAAGATGGGAAAACTGCAAACTTTAATCCAAGATTTTACAAAATTGTAATATTCGGTAAAAATAATCCTTCACAACTTGATTAAAAGTCTATTTAATTCTGCAATACAATTGTAATTGTTCACTTGTGTTATTCTTTGTTCCTAGAATAGATTTGAAAAATTGTAGCCTCCGGGGTCTCGTATTTCGGGTTTTCATAAAAATCACAGGAAATGAGTGCAATTAATATTTTACCTCCCTCTTGACCAGACATTCCCTACAAAATCCATACGCAGAATTCCTCTGGTGGATTCTGCATCGCCTATACCTTGCAATAAATTCATACCCGTGCAGAATGGGCTCCGTTAATTTTAAACGAAAATAAATTATTACCGGAATTACGAGACTTATTATCGGTAATTGCGTTTCGAAACTCTATTCAGACCTTACGGAATCCTAATTCGTTTCAAAATAAATTATCTGCAGAAATGTATTTATCATTTTTGTCTAAAACCCTTCTCCAAAAGCTTCAAAAGTCTACAAAGCGGAACCTATTATAAGATTAGCAATTAACAAATAATGTTATTTTTGTAAATCGGGACTGATGCAGTTTGTTAAAAAAAATCTACACTAGTCGGCCCACTCTTGTCATTACTTAAGAATTCCAAATCTAATTCAGACAAAGACACACGTGTTGGAACATCATCGTTTTTATCTCAAGAATATCGCACAAATCATATGCATATGACCATGACCATGGCCCTGCGGCCATTATTGAAAAACAAAGTTATGATTTCGTAAGAAAAAGACATTCCAAGAATTTTATGACGAGATGAGGTTGAAATTAGTAATGAAAATGGCCAAAAGGTTCAGTCCAGCACAAGGTCACTGCTGGCAAACAATTATTGTTAAAATAGAAGTGCTATAAGGAATAGCACGCCTTGAACCCACCAAAATTACTCCACTATATTATGACAGTAGACGAAGGTGTGATAAATTTTCTCATTAACAAATAAAAGTGTTAAAAGAAAACAAAATTAACGAGATGGGGAAGGTACTATAAATAGCCAGGTAATTTTTGTCTAGGAATACATTCTGATTTGGTCCTAGTGTGGAGAAAATAGCTTCTAGTTGAATTTGGAACCACAAAAACACATTTTTCAGAAAAGTGTAAAAAAAAAAAGTCGAATATGAATTCGAAAACGGTGAGTGTGCAACAAATATAAGTAATTCAAATTTTTGACTGTTTTTTTGTCAATTTTCTTAAACCCTTCTTAAATTTCCAGATATTTCTCATAGTTGCAGTTCTGATCGTCACAATTGCTTGCTATGCTCAAGGAGCAGTTCTGCCGGAAAAAGCCGCCGAATCGATTAGTGATGCTGCCGATGCAGACCAAGATGTTGCAGAAACTATAATTATTGGGTATCCGACATACCGCCGACCGTCGTATGGAGGTTATGGAGGTTATGGAGGCTATGGAGGATATCGGCGACCAGTACCACGGTATGGCGGTTATGGTGGTGGCTACTATGGCTAAAAATACGACTTAATTTAGACGAATGTCCCTCTCGAAATTACGATAGAGTTTATCTATATAAGCAAAGTTTGAATGATTTCCGTCCTTTGTCAATCCGATTTAAAACTGTATGTAATGTGTTAACTTGTCACTGTTTTTTGAATTACTAAATATTATTGTTGGATATTAAACTGAAAAATAAAAAAAATAAGTTTTGAGTGAATTTCGAATCACTGTGATAAATATTATGATCTGAATCTGTCTCAAATCGTCGGGTGCAGATTGCTTTCATAAGTTAGACGGTAGGTCAAACATGTTCATTGATTGTCATACAATCCTGACTTTATTGACTGCTATACATTAAACATATGATACACTGTTTGTAAATGCATCACCAATCAAAGAAGAACATACTGATTTTTCTTAATTCGCGGACTGACCAGGAAGTTCGGAAGTGAAATCCGTAATGGTACTTATTTGTTAAATCATTAAACTTTACTTTTGAAAATTGAGTAGAATTAAATACGAAGATGTCAATTTTCGAACTGTACTTACATAGGGGTTAAATTTTCCGAACTTTCCTCACGTTAAAGTTTTCAGTGGACGGGACGAGTCGACCGAATGATTTTAATTCTGTTAGAATTTGATGGGTATGAAAAACTCACCTACTTGTTAAAAATTCTACCCAGATTTTATTTGAGGAAGTTTGATTGGCGTGTTGGCGACGTAGAATTAGAATAAAAATGTAAATAAAATGTTTCAAATAAAAGATGATGCACAAAAATATGTATTTGATAGGGTGTCCATATTAAAGCACCGATATTTAGAAAATTTAACCTGAAGCTACCCAAAAATGTATTCACGTTTACGGACGAGCCGGATGCTCTTAGTTTGCGTAAGCCTGAGTTTAATTCTAACAAGAGTTGCAAGTAAGATTGATTCAGAAGGGCCAGTCGCAGAATTATTGGAAACAGAATACGAAGACCTTGAAATCACTTCACCCAAATATCAAAAACCTGAGAATTCAGCTAATGGCAGCAACTCGTCGGGTCCCGGTAAAATTAGTCGTCCCAACAATAGTACGTCCAATGTTGAAAAATACAAAGCTCAACTTCAAGAGATAGAGGAGGAGACAGATCGAATTCAGCGACTCATATCGGAACTTGAAAATCAAAATCCTTCCTCCGAAAATGAAATTTCTGACTCGAATTTAGCCGAAGTTGATGCTCAAAGTGCTCTGCATGTGATAACGATGGATAAAATTTCTAGCAATGCCAGTCAGCCAATTACTACAGTTCTTATGCCAGAAGTAACCGGAAATGAATTCAACAAATCGCAATTACAACACGCATTTCAAATTTACACAAATTTCGTGGTAGCACGAAACGCAAACGTTAGTAACAACTACAGTTCTAGGACGGAAGTTGAAAATCGGAATCCTAAATCTGGAAAAGTAGATTTCACTCGAAATATCCTTAATTTGACAATTGGCGATGTTGCTACCAATGTCAGTCTGCCAATAGCAGTTACGATCAGTCCTGATTTAATTGGCCCTGAATCCATAAGAAATGAATCAAAATATGAGCAGATTTTTCACGAAACGACAGAAACACATGTCAATTTGAAATCCGAAATTCATCAACTTGAGCCGAAACTTAAAAACCGGACAATTTCTTCCGGAGATGGAATCGGACACTCAAATTTAGACAGAATTCATACTCGAAATATTCCCTTTTCAGTAATGCACAGAGCGTCGGAAAAAACCGTAGACTTAGATATCAATTCCATCATCGATCCCATAATTGCGGATACTTTAAGCGGGGATGCTGATGTCAAGATGATTAAAGGAAAACCGGTAAAACAGGGAAATCAGGCCGATAATGACTATGAAAACCGTCGCGATAATACACACGAATCCAGTGCAGGATTCCGATTATCTGAACTAGACGTGGAGAAACATAAGGCAAGGCTTCTAGAAATTGAACGAAAAGAAAGTTCCCTTCAAGAATTGATAACCAAGCTTGAAAATCAGAGTTTTGTTGGGTCAGAATCAAATGATTTAGAAGAATATGATGAAACAACTATAGAAGTTCCTAGAAACGTTATTCCAAATCCGAATCCTGTGATAAATTTTGGAAAAATCAAAAGTCTGAAAGCATCAGACGCATATTTGCTAGAAAGTAATAAATTGGTCAAAGAAATAGGATCTGTCGGTTTTCCGATTACTCATGGTGGTTTCACAACAACCGGAAAAGATACACTCAGACCGAAAATCGCCGCTGACAGTGTTAATAAGACCAAAGCAGATGGAAACATTATTGATTTTCTGACCAAATTGCATGAAGTAAATACGAAAGATATTTTTCGACAACCGTTATTATTGACAAAATCGACAACACCGACCCCATTCCTCAAGAAAAGGACACATGAGCAAAGTATTCTAGATTTGGAGGGCGGCGAAGAAACTGGTACTCTTGAAAAGCGAGAAGTTGAAAAACCACTTCATTATTTTGGACATATAGAACCGTTTCGACTGAAGCAACTCGGGAGGACTTTTGGTAAATAGAATCAATCAGATGTCAACCTGAATAATTTAGTTCTGACTGCACGATTTATACCTCAACAGCTGAATTAACATTTAATTTCTTAGTTATAACTTCAAATTTTTAGAACCATTGAATCGAACTTTACAAATATTTTGACTTTTACTTTTTTTCTTTGGAATAAAGGAACTGAAGATGAAGTTAGGTTCGGTCAAAGTGACACTCCATTTGGCTTGCAGAAATGTTCTGATCGTAGTTTACCGAAAGTAGATTTTGAAAAACCGTCATATTTGAAACCAGGAGAAACGGCTAGTGGATACCTTCATGTAACTCTCAAGTCACCATCTCTAGTCTCAAAATTTGCGATACAATTTGTGACAGACAGGGGGGTTTTCTTTGGTAACCCGTGGGAGGTCGGTTCTATCAAATGTGACGATGCTAATGAACCGAACTGGAATTCTGAAAAAATGAACACTATCATCACCAATTATGAAATGCCCAAACGCAACAAGGCTACAGACAAAGTACACAGATTACCTTTTCCATGATCCGTAACAAAATTCTAACATTAAACACGTTCTTAGGTGATGGTCTCAATGTTCGAGTTTAAAATTCCGAAAAAGGAGTTCCATTTTGGCTGGCGACATACTGAAACCGAGAACGAGGAATTGCTTGAGGGTTTTCAAATCCAGTATGAAATATAAGCATAATCAAATTGTATGAAGGCTTTGTAAAATATTTTATTTAATCGTGTCCTGCAGAAGCTTCACCGTCTTTTCCGTGTCCCCGTCGTGTTTCGTGCAATCATTCACTAAACTTTATGAGGGGAATAGCCAAACATTTAGAAAAGATCTTACTACTGAAGGAGAGTATAATTGCCATGTGGGTCAAGTTGACATCCCTAGGCAATCAACGTCAAACCCGCTGACTCTTCATCCAAAATACAAAAAATTGGTTGAACTTGCTAGGGACGAGTACAGATCCCGGCGAGGTAAAATCTTTCGTTGGTTTTGCCCGTTTGGTAACTGGCTGAATTTTTGAACCGAAAGACATAAGATCCAATTACAAATGTGGACAAATTATTGGAAACCAGGCAGGTCAAATGACAGAACATCTCATTTACTTCCCCTTAAAATAATATCATTTGATCATCGTTGTCACCAAAAGTACCTTGAAAGAAAGGTCGGCCAGGCTAATTTTTGTTATGAAGGCATTCGTAAATTTCGCTCAGAATTAAGACCAAGGTGTCTAATTGTCGTAAATCCAGCTAAATACTGGGCGAAACTAGTAAGACGCCTTTGGTATCCTCCTTGAAGATTAATTAAAGAACCCGGAAATATTATGCCTAGGTTTCTGCTCAAGGGGGAAGTTATTTGGAACTATCCCAATCTGCGACTCTCCTGGGAAATCCGACATTTTAGAATTCAATGTATTTCGAGTCTCACCAGAAACGCATGGATGGGTGCATCTAGTGATCAAGATAAAGGAGTCACCTGCCAATCAAAATATAGGACTTTACAGATTCGTCGTCCAGGCAGTCACGAGGTCAGGGTTCATTGCTGGGAAATGGTTGGGAAAATCAAAGGGATGCAAAGATGAAAATAATGCAACTGCGGAAATTGCTAGGAGGCCTAAATCTGTGTCTTATTTTAGTATGCCGAAGCACCCGCCGTCGAAGCGGGTAAAATTTTTACATTTCATTAGTTTCTCGGTAATCATTCGATTTTAGCTCTGGACGATTGCGGGTCGGAACGAAAGTATTTCGTGTGGAGGTTTGAGGTTCCGGTAGGAATCCGTGACTAAAATATTCGAATCAGCTCTCCGATATTCGGATTTCATCACATACACGGTGATTCATAACTGTGGTGTACATACGAGAAAGGATCAAATGCTACGAACCACTCTATAAATTCCAACTAACATAGATTCCGATTCGAATCAAATACTAATTTGGATAACGAATCTAATCAATGTTATACTATTTTATAGAATCCTACGGCAGTGGGAATAGAATTTGAATCTCAACATAGAGAAGCCAGACTATTTTGGAAGTACAATGTGGAAGAAGCCGTCGAAGTATCCAAAGATGTTCAGTTTCAGTAGGTCAAAATAACTGGAACTTTGTTTATTTTTATTTAGAGAACTAACCTACCTCCCTGCATTCCGACGTACTAGGTGAAAGCGGACATACTTTTTTAGTGCAAATTCGAACCAATATTTAAAGGATTCGAGGTTAGAATTCGAATCTCAAACCAGTACGATTCGAAACACTAATGCGCACAGTCCAATTCGATACGCTCCAATTCCACCTATATAATTACGAAATCCTTTCAAATGAAGTTTCAACCTAGTTTCAACATTCGCGTTTATAGCTTCGTCATATTTTGTCGTCAAATATTCTTGATATCTCCGATTTCTTTAATTCCATAGTACGGATTCCGTAAGGGGGGATGTGTGGTCCAGTGCCACTTCATAATTTTTTGGATTATTAAAACCATAATTAACCACCAGAAAATATTTTTCTCCTAGCGTATATTTACAACCATTCAAACATGAGTGCTACCTGGAAGCGTTCTCTCCAATATTCACACTGCCAGCTTTCTCACATGAGACGGAATTGAGTGTCGAATTTAGAAAACGGCTTCCACATACTTGCATGGATCCAAATTTCGCAGTAGTGTCGAAAGACCCGATGAATGTTTTTCATGTTAACGAAGATT
The DNA here is from genome assembly GCA_034698945.1 of Protaphorura quadriocellata. Classification (NCBI taxonomy): domain Eukaryota; kingdom Metazoa; phylum Arthropoda; class Collembola; order Poduromorpha; family Onychiuridae; genus Protaphorura; species Protaphorura quadriocellata. Next base: position 7,260 of record JAQGCA010004691.1, read on the forward strand.
ACTTTCAAAGATGTCGTAACTCTGGACCAATCAAAGGAACTCCAGCAATTATTCCACCAACCACAAAACCCCCCGGTGTACCGGTTAAAGCTCCGAAAGTAATAGAAGAAGACCCAGAAGATGAAGAACATAAGGACTACAGACTTGTAAAATTTCCAAAGACACAAAGTCACGTAAGTTTTCCGGAAAATCGACAAAGACTGTTGAAAATGTAGCAACCAGCATTGTTTATTTGCTACAGTGAAGGTTCGGTCCTTGCAACAGGCAATAATGTGCGAGGTTTTTCTCTATTGGAGTTTTTCCTACTACTAGTAGGCGTACTTTCGACGGAACTAATTATTTGCATAAGTTTCATTCTTTATCAGCGGATGTCGGTAAAATTGGTATACAAAACCAACTAAGTAATCCATATTTGCAGGCTGAGAACATTGTCTTCAACAGAAGAGTGTTTTACGAAGGTTGTAGCGAAAATAAAGGATGTTTCGGTGACCCTAAGAATTGCATAAAATCAAGATCTTGTAAAGTGGCTGTTTCCTACAGAAGAAAGACTGACAGATGTTTATTTGAGGTCATGGCGGAAACTGGGAAGGTCAGAGTTTTAATATTCATGAATAATCCAGGCGGTCTGTCAAGTGATTTTGAAATAATACATCCAATTTGGTTACAGTACGTTGCAATGGGACTTTCACGTGATCAGCTTATGGTAAGGTTTTCATCCAATTTCATAAAGTTAAGTTTTAACCATATGGTAAAGAATTAGTCTCGAAACCGCTTCGATGCCAAAGAATGTCAAAAGTCAACCCGAGAACTAGGCAGACAAATATGACCAATTTGTCCAGAAATACGATTTTGTCTCACTATAGGAAATTTTTGAAACATTCCAAAATACCCTACCATGTGTAGCTATACCTACTAGGAACAATTTTATCTTAGCTCGACAAGCAGCGTTTATCGACCATGACCACGACACTTGAAACGAAACAGCGTAAGCTGAAATTCTTGGCCGCATTAAAACAAATTAACGAACTAATGACAAAAATCTTGAATTCTTAGCATGAACTGAGCTTTACAGGAAAAGTTTAAGGTTAAATCAATCTTTTCTCAAAATGATTTGAAATTTTAAAAATATTTTATTCAGGATCAAGATATGGTAATAGAGTGTGTTCGGGAATCCAACAATATTCGAGTCTACGCATCTGTGAATACGATATCAAAGAAACATTTCAGAATGGTTAGTATCTATAGAATTGAACTAGGTATTCGTAAAAGACTGTTAAAGGCTCAAACAAATGTTTGGAATGATTTCAGCGAAACCATTCGTCGTTATCATTTCTGAAAGGATCATACGAGTCTGGGCTCTTGTACTGTGAGTTTGAAAATCTTCGCAAGACAAAATTTAGAACACTAGAGTTTGATTTGGCTGCAGAAAAATATTATATACTTTTGGCACGTGGTGATACTGGACGAGATGGACCACGTGGTTAGTAGAACTTTACATGCTAATATTTGCTTACTGTTTTACAGTAATCGAATGGTGCGTGGTACGTTCGATTAGAATAAATTGATTTGCAGTTCATAACCACTGATTCAGTGATTTCCATGAATGAAATGATTTAGGCGACATTTTCTACCATGCCAGGGGACAAGTCGCATCGCCAGAGAAATACATATTGATGGAACAATTCGGAGTAATAAGAAAAAATATTTTATAATACGTACTAAGCCATTACTAACAAAATTCTATATGTATAACAATACATTTCTTAACGTCTCCCACGCCTGTATGGTGTGTAACGGATTTTCATATTGAAGTGCTTAATCTGTGGGCATAATCTTATTTCAGACTTCTGTAATAACGACATTCAAAAACGCTTTACTCTCCAAGAATTAATTGCAAATTTTATTTTCAGAAAAGTTTAACGCAAATAATTTTGGCAGACCTCCATGCTATTTCATTTGTCCTTACATGGCTTGTTCTGATTCCAACGTCAACATTCATGGTCCGCTATTTTAAGGAGACGTATGTAGACAGATACATATGTAAATACAGCATATGGTTTGGGGTAACCTTATTTATATTTTAGCAAACATACAGCTCTGATCAGGTCAGATGTTGATATTTTAAATCTGAAATTCATAATAGATATTCGCCAATCGCCAGACTTAACACGGAATGTTCATTCGTCCAATATCTGAATCAATAAATTCCAAACTAGATTGACCAAATCAAACGACAGTTATCACAAATCTGACGTGATCAGAGCAATGCAAAAAAAATTATCTCGGAAGAATTCATTTCATTTCTTGAAAACAGATTCACTTTCAAATGATGATCGTCTCTGTAATATTGACAACCATTGGATTCGTATCCGTTGGGATTTCCAAGGGAGAGATGACTCAAGATGTTTTTAAGGGTTTTCATAAAATTGGCGGAGTTATTCTCGTGATAATCATATTCATACAAATGTTAATGGGAATTGTCTTGTCCTGGTGGAAACGTGAATTAAAATGGCTTCACCACATTCACAGCGTAATTGGCCATGCTGAGTTCATGTTCGGAGGTAATCACGTTTTCATCAAAAATTATCGAATGATTTGTCGTATGTAAATATGATGCGAGCAGTAAATATTAGGTCTTGCCCTAAGGTTAAGAGCAAATTCGAATGCCTGATCAGATACAATCGGATAGGATATATAAGATATTATATGATCGGATATTTAATTTCGTTATAGTGGTGATTCTTTACCGTTCCAAAGAGATTAGATTTGGTCTACCTTGCCAAAGTAGTAC
>JAQGCA010004692.1:0-10049 GCA_034698945.1 Protaphorura quadriocellata
TAGCAATTGATTACCACTCATAGTGTTCATGGTTTCTTAACGATCGATTTTTGCTTCACTCTCCTTATCAACCACCCCGTACGGCCGTAAAATACAAGCAAATCGATTCTCCACTAGCAACAGTCACTTCCCTGGTAAATCCGTAGAGTTTGTAATAATAAATACTAGAGTCGCGAACTTTGAAAATCAATAGGAAATTCTGTGACTGGGTTAGCCTTACCAAGGTGAGTTTTTGTTGATTCCTCAGTATCCTCAGTAACGTTGCTGTGTGAATCTAACTATACTGAGTGTCCGAGGAGTAGTCACACTACTAACATCTAAAGTAAATCAATTTAAATTCATGACGGTAACGAAAAAGTCAACTTGAACATCGAATATTTATTACGTAGGCATACTGGCGACTAAACAAAGGAAACGGGTTCTTCTTACTCGGCAACTGACGCTCAACTATGGTAACATTATCATTATCGAATGAACATGAACATTTGGAACACTTTGTAAACATAAGTAATAGTGAATACAGGATGAACACTAACATACTTGATTAAATGATTTATGAACTATTGGCCACGGAAGAGAACAGTTTGATCAGATGATTCCTTAGGGTGTCTGAATTCAGATTTAATGTGGCTTCTTTTGAAATAAGGTGTAATCGGATTTTTGTATAAAAATATATTATTTTTTCGAGCAACACATACGTGTGGTTCCCGAACAAACTGTGCTCACCAGTACAATCTTCAGGGGCGATACAAAAGACGCGCTCCTTGACAACTTCTTGAAGGGCTAATTTCTGTATAATCGGACTTGTTAATCCGCACGTGTCCAAAGTGTGCATTGCCCTTACTGATTGTTCTGTTATTTTGCACACCGTAATTAGATCGTCCGACTGGATTTTTTTTCATTGACTAAAATGAAGTCCGATCTAAACGTACTTGGAACGTCGAAATTATACAATGAGTAGAAGTAAAGAACACATTCGATTTGAGTACATACTTTACGCCCGACATATCCAGCTTTGAAGGTGACCACGTTAGTGACAAAAGATGACATATCCAGGAATGATGGTAGATTTGGCATTTCGTCATCCTCATCAACAGCGTCCATGGCTTTGTTTGTAAGAATCGATAAGCTTACGTCACTTGTCGTTCTTTGTGGCTGACAATTGCCCTTCAGATTCGGTTTAATCTTAACGGCTAACATTCTTCGAACAGAAAATTCCAGTTGAACTGCATTCGTATTGTTATTATTACCGAACTGTTGTCTCAAAGCAGAAAAAAATAGTTCCAATGGGTCAGTGGATAACCGGAATGTGAGAAAATATCTTGAAAAATGTAACAAATGAGGATAAATTATAGATCGTTTATGACACAAGTTCTGTTTCAATAGTTTAGTCTCACTTAAGTGGAGTTCGTCCTGGCAAAATTGTTTCATCCTTGTAGGACTCAAGTTACTTCATACAAACAACTAACTCGATTATAAAAGTTGACCTCTTAATATTTAGGATCAAACAGTTGTCTGATTTCCTCCGCAGAGAGAGCAGATACGAAGTTGTCTCGGCGAAGAGCTTCTTCCAAAATTTTTTATTCCATTCGGCGAGAGGTGCTTTTTACCATTTCCCTCCAGGATGGGAATTCAGTGCGTCGAAGACTGCAAAAATAAATATATCTGTAAATGTGGCTATAAGTCGGTATATGTGACTACAAGTGGTATTTGCCGGTATTGGTTGTAATTTCTTTTAGAGTTGTCATTCACGAAAGTGCCCTAAAAACTGAGCTATCGGAGTACGGCTGTCCCTGACAATTTTATTAAGCGCTCGGGTTTTGTATTGTTTATTCAAATCTTGTCGAAATTCATCTTCAGGCTCAAATAAGACAAGTCATTCTCTAATAGTGTTAAATAAGAGTTGTGAGTTCTTATTTCTACAGGTTCTTTCCTTGGTTTGACTTTCTTTTCTTTCGAAGAGAGTTCCTATGTGTAGCGGTTCTTTTATTTTCTTAAATATATATTACTAAGGAATAAAGGTCGGTTTACCTCTCGATGCTTTCTCTTAACTTCACTTGTATTTTATTTCTCCAAGTTCACAAACACAGGTTCACTAGTGCTAGTGTAATTGTAGGTGTAATACTATGAACGGATGATCTCGTGAGATCAATTGCGAGAGTTAAGGGTAGAGGGATCAGGCTTAGTAGTTAAAGTTACTTCCACTGTATGGTCAGGGAGAGACTGATACCCTAGTTGGAATCAGCTATCGTATTTATACTGAAAGAGTTTAGCTAACAAAGCATTGGAGTGACTGGTAGACAGTCATCCGAGTTTTTCTAAGTAAGCTGAGATCGTTTCGATTTTTTCTAACAATTCGAAGTCATCTCGTTTTTTTCTAAAGGGCAGGAGTCATATACGGTTTTTCTTCTAAGTACCCTATTATGTTTTTCCGTTCCTTTGTGTGTAGAAGAAAGTTGGTGAAAGTTCGTCATCGCTGGTTTTTTCTAAAGGGGCAAGAGTCATCTCGGTTCTTTTCTAACAAACATGAGTCATTTCAGTCTTTTTTCTAAAAAGCGGTATTCATCTCGAGTTTATCTTAAGTGTTATCGTTCGGGTTTTTCTACTGGTTTCTTTGATCTTCCTTCCATCTCGATTAAATGATGATGGTCGGGCTTTTCCTAATGGTCGTCTGGTTCCTGGTTTTGGTACTTCTGGTAATGGTTATCGGCGGGTTTTTCTAATAATGGAGAAGTCATCTTTGGTTTTTTCTAAACGTTATTGTTTGGGATTTCCAGCGGTCTGTTTGATCTTCTTTTTTTCCTGGATCGGTGATGCTAGTCTGGTTTTTTCTAATCACCGTCTGGTTTGTGGTGACTCCTTCCTTTGTGACAGGCGGGTATTCTCCGGCTGATGACTACCCGGATCCAAACTGCTGTCTGGAAGATTCGGTTCGGGGTGATAACTCACGGATGTCATCTTTCCTTTCATCCTCCTTAGCTTTGGAGGGAGTTGGAGAAAGTTACAATTCCCTAACAATAGCAATTTAGTCAGGTGGTAATAGATAGAGTGCCAATAAAACCATTTAGCCCCCAAATTTGTATGTTAAGTGTTGCATTATAAAGTGATTTAGTCGAATTCGCTCGGACGACTTAGCTGATAATATACCGCTTCTATCAACCCATAAACTAAATACATTGTATGGGACGGAATTTAGCCAGCGTCTGTTGAATGTTTAAATGTACCCGCCCGCAAAGTGCTTTACGCTACATTTAGTTCCAAAGAATAAAATATTCTCATTATTAGCCCGTGGACGCAGTCCTGTAAAGGGCTTATAAAATCCTCCCCGTCCGTCCGTCCGTCCGTCACGCGCTCTTCTCTGCTGTCACATCTACCACACCAAAACCACTGTTCTACACTAACAGAACACAATCGGACGCAGTCAGAATACTATGTACCTTAGAGCAATTGCATTGCACAGTTGATGATTGTTCTTTGCAATGTGATAGGCAACACGAAGCAACACCAACTCATCTGTTCGTCTGACTGCAGCGAAAGCGAAGCAGAATGGGGAAATATAACATTACGGTCAGAGTGCTATATTTCTGAGAGCAAGTCAGCTATAAACATGTCTTAGTTTTGATTAAAACACATAACGGCGAGCACGATTAACTTGTCGTTAAAGTCGTTTGGAAGCATCCATCTGCCTGTGGTCATCCCCATCTCTTAACGTTGTGGTCATCCCCATCTCATAACGTTATGTGGTCATCCCCATCTCTTAACGTTATGTGGTTATCCCCATCTCTTAACGTTATGTGGTTATCCCCATCTCTTAACGTTATGTGGTCATCCCTATCTTTTAACGTTATGTGGTGATTCCCATCTCTTAAAGTTATGTGGTGATCCCCATCTCTTAACGTTATGTGGTCATCCCCATATCTTAACGTTATGTGGTTATCCCCATCTCTTAACGTTATGTGGTCATCCCCATCTCTTAACGTTAATGTATCATTTCAACGATTCCAATATAACCTCCCTCTACACCTTCTCAAATACTTCAAATTGACCACTCTACTACACCATCTCAACATCTCCCATCTTACCACACTCTAATCCCGCTCAACCATTTTCTACCCGTCAACCACTCTCTATACGCTCTTAACCACACTCTAGGCCCTATCAACCACTCTCTATACCCTCATAACCACACTCTAGGCCCTATCAACCACTCTCTATACCCTCATAACCACACTCTAGGCCCTATCAACCACTCTCTGTACCCTGCCAACCTCTTCTAAAATACTTGTTCCACGGGCTGTCACCCAGTCGCGACTGTTTATTTAAAACGGGAAACCAGGCATGGAAGTATCGAAGTATTTTTCATAGAGAGTGTATAAGCTTCCAGTCTCTATGATTGTGTACGTTTAGCTTGAAGTTAATTATATTTATAAAGAATCAGAACAAGCAGCACTACTAACAATGTATTTAGTACTATCTTATCGCATAACGTTCGGGCAATTCCGATGAGTATTTGCTTTCTGAAACACTTTGCATTTAAAACCAAGCCGGAATTAAAACACCCCTAATCGCCGGGGGTGTATATCAGTGGTGTATCAGTTCTAGTTCTTGTTCTAGTTCCAGTTGCTGGAAATAGAACTAGAACTAACAAAATAGAAATGGAAGTAAAACAGGAAGTAGAACTGAATGAACGCGAGCTGGAACTAGAACTAGAACTACCAAGCCGTCGAACTAAAATATCATTTAGTTCTTATTTAGTTCCGATTTAACTCTCTTTCAGCGAAAGTGTGCTCTTGGGATTTTCAGCTGTCGCGGCAGCGGAACACATTCAAAAACGAAATTCTATCTTTTGTTTCCTCTCGTTCGCTCTTCGTTGCATGTTGTTTGAACCATGGGTGTTTTGTAATCAACAAAAGAGTGCAACGCCTAATTACTAGGACTACTAACTGAAGATATTATTTCAATTCCAATTTCAATTGGTGTAATTGAATTGGGCATTTTCCTTTGCAGGACATTCCTGTGGAGGAAGACGTAATCGGCTGGAGGGGAAAAACTTGGATCGATAAGCGTTCTTAAACAAAGCCAAATTATTTGATTCCTTCTGCTTTCTTCAATTTACTTTATTGGCATTTTCTTCGCTGTTCATCTATTGTGAGGGGCTAGTGCAATTAAAGATTTTATTTATTGAGACATTTCTGCATGTTTTGAAGCATTCCTAGATGAAGTTCTCCGGTACTTGTTCTCATTAGCTTAGTAAGCAGAAACTAGAGGAGGAACTAATTTTGGAACTTAATGAGAACTATAACTATGTGGAGCTAGAATTAAAAAGTTTTCGGAACTAGAACTAGAACGAAGGTTTATCAAGTGTAAACGGAACTAGAACTAGAACTGAATGAAACGAAAAAAGAGTAAACTGGAACTAGAACTGGAACTAATTGGAACTGATACAACACCAGTGTATATAATCCTATTGTCAGTACAACGCGATAACATACTTATATTAGAGGGTGTCTTCTTAATGTTAGACAGATATGCCTGTCTCATTACGCGTAAAAAGCGTCAATGCTCACTCTATAGCCCAATTACATACTTAATACTTATGTTAAAAAGACAAACCCTCCTAATGTTAGAAAGATATGCCGTAATCATTTTGAAGGAATGGGCCTATTTCATTGCGAAAACAAAGCAGCAGTGCTTACTGTATAACTCAATTACATACATTTGTTAAAGAGATATCCTTCTGATGTTAAACAGAACGGAACAATTCATTACGAATACTAAGCTTCGATGCTTATTGTATAACGCAATCACATACTTATGTTAGAGAAATATGCCCTCCTCATGTTAAAGGGATAGACCGAGTTAATTGTGTAGACGAAGTAGCAATACTTACCGCATAACGCAATGGACACAGCCAGTTTCTCCATGCGACTCACACACATCCCTTATAATCTCAATCAAGTTAACACAACCTCACTATCATACAGTAATGCTCTAATCTATATGTTGCAGCCCACATTGATATCCAGTCCATGTGTACATAGACTGCCCCAAGTATACTTAGACCAGTCTATGTACACTCAGGTTGGTCCAAGTCTACTTGGGCTAGCCCATGTGCACCGAGACTAGCCCATGTGGGGGCGGGCTAGCCCATGTGTACTTGGGCTGGTGTACATGGGCTGAGACGTGAAGAAGATAGATTTAAGTACGTGACATCTTGGTCTCAAGCCGACCCAAATTTTGTTAGTTCTAGTTCTATTTCCAGCAACTAGAACTACAACAAGAACTAGAACTGATACACCACTGATATACGCCCCCGGCGATTAGGGGTGTTTTAATTCCGGCTTGGTTTTAAATGCAAAGCCTTTCAGAAAGCAAATACTCATTAGAATTGCCTAAAAGTTATGCGCTAAGATAGTACTAAATACATTGTTAGTAGTGCTGCTTGTTCTGATTCCTTATAAATCTAATTAACTTAACAAGCAAAACGTACACAATCATGCAGACTGGAAGCTTATACACTCCTCTATGAAAAATACTTCGATACTTCCATGCCTGGTTTCCCGTTTCAAATAATGAGAATATTTCATTCTTTGGCACTAAATGTAGCGTAAAGCACTTCGCGGGCGGGTACATTTAAACATTCAACAACAGACGCTGGCTAGATTCCGCCCCATACAATGTATTTAGTTTACGGGTTGCTAGAAGCGGTATATTATCAGCTAGGTCGTCCGCGCGAATTCGACTAAATCCCTTTATAATGCAACACTTAACATACAAATTTGTGGGCTAAATGGTTTTATTCGCACTCTATCTATTACCACCTGACTAAATTGCTATTAGAGACAATTATTAAGACAGGTAAGACCTGTCTTATTTGAGCCTGAAAATGAATTTCGACAGGATTTCAATAAACAATACGAAACCCGATCGCTCAATAAAATTGTCTGGGACAGCCGTACTCCGATAGCTCAGTTTTTAGGGCACTTTCGTGAACGACTTTAACAGAAATTACAAATACCGGCAAATACCACTTGTAGTCACATATACCGACTTATAGCCACATTTACAGATATATTTATTTTCGCAGTCTTCGCCGCACTGAATTCCCATCCGGGAGGAAAAGGGTACAAAGCACCTCTCGCCGAATGGAATAAAAGAATTTGGAAGAAGCTCTTCGCCGACACAACAACGTATCTGCTCTCTCTACGGAGGAAATCAGACAACTGTTAGATCCTAAATATTAAGAGGTCAACTTTTGTGGTCGAGTTAGTTGTTTGTATGAAGTCACTTGAGTCCTACATGGATGAAACAATTTTGCCAGGACGAACTCCACTTAAGTAAGACTAAACTGTTGAAACAGAACTTGTGTCATAAACGATCTATAATTTATCCTTATTTGTTACAATTTTCAGATATTTTCTCACATTCCGATTATCTACTGACCCATTGGAACTATTTTTTTCTGCTTTGAGACAACGGTTCGGTAATAATAACAATCCGAATGCAGTTCAACTGGAATTTTTTGTTTGAAGAATGTTAGCCGTTAAGATTAAACCGAATCTGAAGGGTAATTGTCAGCCACAAGGAACGACAAGAGACGTAAGATTATCGATTCTTACAAACAAAGCCATGGACGCTGGTGATGAGGATGACAAAATGCCAAATCTACCATCATTCCTGGATATGCCATCTTTTGTCACTAACGTGGTCACCTTCATAGCTGGATATGTCGGGCGTAAAGTATGTGCTCAAATCGAATGTGTTCTTCACTTCTACTCATTGTATAATTTCGACGTTCCAAGTACGTTTAGGTCGGACTTCATTTTAGTCAATGAAAAAAAATCTCGTCGGACGATCTTATTGCGGTGTGCAAAATAACAGAACAATCTGTAAGGGCAATGCACACTTTGGACACGTGCGGATTAACAAGTCCGATTATACAGAAATGAGCCCTTCAAGAAGTTGTCAAGGAGCGCGTCTTTTGTATCGCCCCTGAAGATTGTACTGGTGAGCACAGTTTGTTCGGGAACCGCACGTATGAGTTGCTCGAAAAAATAATATATTTTTATACAAAAATTCGATTACACCATATTTCAAAAGAAGCCACATTAAATCTGAATTCAGACACCCTAAGGAATCATCTGATCAAACTGTTCTCTTGCGTGGTCAATAGTTCATAAATAATTTAATCAAGTATGTTAGTGTTCATCCTGTATTCAGTATTACTTATGTTTACAAAGTGTTCCATACTTAAGCGTCAGTTGCCGAGTACGAAGAACCCGTTTCCTTCGTTTAGTCGCCAGTATGCCTACGTAATAAATATTCGATGTTTAAGTTGACTTTTTCGTTATCGTCATGAATTTAAATTGATTTACTTTAGATGTTAGTAGTGTGACTACTCCTCGGACACTCAGTATAGATAGATCCACCCAGCGACGTTACTGAGAATACTGAGGAATCAACTAAAACTCACCTTGGTAAGGCTAACCCAGTCACAGAATTTCCTATTGATTTTCAAAGTTTGCGACTCTAGTATATATTATTACAAACTCTACGGATTTACCAGGAAATTGACTGTTGCTAGTGGAGAATCGATTTTCTTGTATTTTACAAAATTAAGATGCTCAAAACTACGACACCGGGTTTTCCCGTTCAAGTGTACAGGCCGTACAGGGTGGTTGATAAGGAGAGTGAAGCAAAAATCGATCGTTAAGAAACCATGAACACTATGAGTGGTAATCAATTGCTAATTGGATGGCCACGGTGCACTACTTTCAGGACATTCATCGTCGTGGCATAAGTTTTGATAGAATCGATACAAGTATATCTTCGTAACTATCTATGTTCACGAATTTTTCACGAGAAATGTTTCGAGTAACATACTATTCAATCACGTGCATAAACACCTTATCACTCCAGGTAGACTTATGGGCTACTTGCAAAATACTTAAAGATCTCATTACAGAAACATTATTGCACTATCAATTCTGTGCGTCTTATCACACATTGTATATACTTTCCTGCAGCGCAAAATAAAGATAAGGACTGTTTATCTACACACTGAATATTTGAAGTGCCCAGTCAAATATAATACTCTAACCAGTAACACTGGGCGACTATAACGATATTTCACTCACCGACGATATATTTTATAACATTTTTGATAAAGTACAGACGAGAAATAATTGAAAACATTGGCTTGTACCATTTCAATTAGAATTTCCTTCTGCAGTTAGTTAAATGAAAGAGTGCAATTAGCCATGCCAAGTCAATTCTTCGTAGCACATTCTATAATATATAAATACATACATACATATCTGTCATCAAAATATAGCGACACGAGCGACGGAAATGCTAGTAGACTTGCGCTCGAGTGCCACCCCTCCGTAAAACCGAAAATTCGCACGTCTGTGCATATACTAGTTAGAACCTTAGAACTCAATGATGAACAACCATTCTGATTATAAATTATGATTATTATCAATAAATTACAAACAAACAACATGTATAGTTGGAGTTTACTATTATAATCAAACTGTGGTGTGAGGTCTCCCTTTCGGGATGGTTCAGTGTGCCGGTGCTCTTCCTAGAATATGGAGATTCTAGGAAGGATGAATAATAAATACTACAGTCAATTGATGGCGTGTTCCGATTTATTTAAAGGGGTATCATTTTAATAGAGGAGGACTTTCTACTCCTGAGTCTGATGGACGACTGACTAGTGATATTTTTTTTTAGCTTCTTGTTCGTAAAACACTTCTAACAATAATCTTTTCTCCTAAAAATATTCTTAGTTAACCGAACCATAGTTGGTCTTGGTACAGATTTCGCTAACCATTTACAGATAGGTTAATGTAATATTTTGTGAGTCAGGATTTCTGGGTTAAGTACTATTTTACTAGGCTTGGGAGTTCTAGTCATGAGTGTTGGATAGAATCCAAAATCCTAAGGAGTTTCCAAGGCTCGTTCAGACAGACGATGAATCCTATGTTTGTCCAACGATGAGCGGCCGAATTCCTACACGAAAAAAGGACACTCGATTTGCTTGT
>JAQGCA010004693.1:0-10049 GCA_034698945.1 Protaphorura quadriocellata
AAAAAATTCAAACTTTTTTTTAAAATTGAGTTTTGAGAGTTGCTCGAGCTAATGACATTTTTGAGGGTTTGGGGCAAGGTCTTTCAGAAAAAAGGTTTGATCAAATCGTCGAGTTACACCCTAAGTACTACCCTGCTGAGTGCATTGTACAGTGCAATTGCACTCATACATTTTGTCATCTCTGGGAGTTTGTCAATTACGCCACATATTATTATTCAGAATTCTTAACACAAATACTTTAATGGGAGAAACCAATATCTTGGTCTAATTGTGGAGACTGTGCCCTAACCAGCCTTTGAGAATGTTTAGTTGTGCATTTCCTTCAAGTACGAACAGGCATTGACACAAGTGAAATTTATTCACTTCTACGAATACGCATTGAAATTTTGACCAGGGGATTTCAATTAGATTCATTACGTTGGAAACATTTAAATTAGCATAATAATGAAATTTAATGTGATGGTGCAAGCCTTTTGTGCCAATGCAATCTTTGGTACAATGGAATTGGTAAGAGGCATAAGTTTCTTTGGAAACTTATAGCTGTGGTAAGGGTCCGAACCATCTGGCGAACCCAGCGTTGACTTTGCCTTAACTTGAGGGCTTCCTTTACTTAGGTTGTTAGTTACCACTACTAAGGGTAACCTTCCGGTGAAATTGATTGCAATTCATTCTTTGTCAAAAATACACAATGAGTTTCGACCTTACGTCTAAATCTTACCACACTGTCAATAAATGAGTGGATTTTGCAATAAATATTTATAATAAAATATTTCTTCGCAGGAGAATACGGACAAATGGTGAACTCTAAAACTTCATTTATTCCAAACTTAAGCAGAGATAAGCCCAAGTGTCAAGCCTTGCCCATAGGTGTTTACACAAATTATACAACAGACAAGACTTCCATACAATCCTTTTAATGCTAAGTTCAAATGTTCTAATTTGATGGCACGTTTAAATATAAAAGTGCAAAATAACTTTTATTTTGGTGTAAAATTGCTCTCGCTGACGGGTGGCCTTGTTCTCATGATGTTGATGGAAACACCCTTGAAATAAAGCTGACCCACATTGACCTGCAAGTTAAAGAATGAACATAATGCATTTTCTCTGGGACTATTTAACATCATCTCCGACTTTGACTCTATCTCATACAAAGACAAATTGTAGTATGAAAAACATGTAGAATATCAGAAAGTCTGAATATTGTTAATTAAACAAGGAAAATTTGTTCCGCCAATTCTTAAGACGCAATTTTGATTTCCGTTTTCACGACGATATTTATTCAAACAAGTGAAGTGTTCAAACATACACATATAGCTGTAAAATGTCAGATTCAAACGAAACTCAGAAACACGTAGCAACTGTGGTCATATTGTTTGTGTTCTTAATTGTCGCATGTGATTCACACGTTCTTACAAGGGAAAGGCCAGTGATACAGATTTGCAGATCCAGATTAGCCAGTCTAATGAAATTAATTTGTAAAGCATCCTACCAGTCTAGTTTTGATCACTCCGCATTTTCTATTGATGATTGTTGCCGAAATAAATGTGAATTGCAAGATCTCGTTAAATACTGCGGGTAAGATGACAAACTCTGTTTTAGCAATTTTTCTCCTATTTCAAATAGAAATTCTATCTAATATCATTGATTTATTTCTGGTATTTAAAATTTAGTGAATGGACCTTCCGGTCTAAGGATGTCGAATGGTTTTAGTTTAATTCGTTGGTTTATTTATAGCTCGCCTCATAAATCGAATGATCTCATTGTGATGTCCTCTAATGGATTGACTATGGAGAATGCCCCTACAGAACAGACTAGAGCATGCAGCGGTGATATAAGGACAAGCACAATTATAGTTGATCCATTTGGCACTCACGTCAATTCGCCGTTAAACTTCCCGAAAAATCAGCCCCCATCGGAGAGTCGCTTCCATCTGATTCATTAATCCGAAAATTATTAATTTCAGTGCCTATTGTAAATTATTCATACTGTACTAAGTACTTTTGTCCAACAAATATATATAATATATTACGAAAAGGCATATTTTTAACACTACACGAAAGACATGTTTTGATTCATGACCTACTTACATCTTAACAAACATGTCGATAAATGAGTGTATTTATCGAATTCTTCGTACATCCGTTTCTCTTAGTGAATTATGAAGGAGCATGTCTTTCTGCTTATTCAAACAGACAAGTGAAATCAGTCTTTACGCGTTTGCTTAAAGATTTTATTCAAAAGAAGGGGCTTCCATTTCATGTCCATGTTGACACCTTTGGTAATGTCTTTTGGGTTGTCGTCACCAATAATTCGAGAACTACAGTATAGGAATACCGAGGGTTCAATTTCGTACAATCGATTCAGAAAACATTAAATTATGGAGTTTTGTCATCAGGTCTTTGTTAAAGATCTAACGGTGACGTCGGAGTACTTAGTGCACATGTGCACAAGCTCAACACTACTTGATTTGTTAACAATACTACCTACACCTAAATTGGGAATGTAATAGTGTTGTATCAGTTCCAGTTCTCATTAAGGTCTAGTTCCAGTTCTCATTAAGTTCCTGGAACTAGAACTAGAACTATCCAAAAACAAATAGAACTAGAACTGGAACTAGAATTGAATGGACACAAATTGGAACTGGAACTGAGAACTAGAACTAGAAACCCGAGCTGAAATCTCATTTACCTCAATGAGAACTAGAACTAATGGAACTAGAACTAAATCGTTTTTGGTACTAGAACTAGAACTAGAACGAAGAAAATTCTTATTGGATTGGAACTAGAACTAGAACTAAATGAATCGAAAAAAATGGGACGGAACTAGAACTGGAACTAATTGGAACTGATACAACACTAGAATGTAAGACAATCGATGAATATACCACTCGTAATATGTGAGTGCATTTTCTAGTGACGCGATCCATAAAAAAACCGTGATCTTCTGTGTCCTGTACTTCCAGACAGGAATTTCGAATTGAAGGTGATGCGTCTATTTCTAGTCTATTTTAATTTAACTTGAAGGTGTAGTGAGGATTTCATTTTCCAAACTTTCAAAATGCCAAAGGAATGGAAGAAATCTAGATTCAAAGGGTGCTTTAACAAATTTTGTAAAGTGATTCTTATGAAGACATTTATGAAAAAATTCAATGCAAATGTTTGGAACGACTTCTCAAAATTAATTGATATCCGTTTGTCTATGTTACGTTTGAATTTCTTATTCTAGCCCTCATGAACTGAAACGCTGGAGATATCTGGTAAATTAAGTTTTTGGTGAAAACAGACAAATATTCTATGAAAGTAGTCAATTCGGTTTTTGGTTAAAATACGAATCACTTAAAAATAAGGCTAATTCACACGTCCCCCGCCTTTCAAACGTACATCGTCTTAAAAAAGTCGAACCACCCTCGAAAAATTGACTTCCCTTGAAATTTTGTAACTGTTTCCCTTTAGAACCGCGTGTTCCAGTCAGCTAACTTTACCTGCCTTGTACGTTAGTCCCAATCTTCTAAGGTCGATTGCTGAAAAACAATTATTTCATAATCCAGTAAATGGGTCTTACTTCCCCTTAATTCCTTCCGTGTGCTATCTTTTGACTTGAGAACTAAACACAAATGAGATTGTACACCGCGCACTGAAATTCCTTAGTGAAAGTACCTGGGACAATAATATAAAATTGAATCGTGTTTGCAATTCCAAATTTGTTCACGAGGATTGACACGATTGATTTGACAATCAATTTCAGCGTTCACAGCTCTACTTCATCCAGACATTCCTGTCACTAATCCTGTCGTATTTCTTCAATATTCATTTATTCGTTGCGTATGTATGTATAAGCGTTGGTTTCAACCTCACAGCGATAGAAAATGCCTGCGACCTAAACTTATTTCTAGTTTAGTTGTACATTTCCGCTAAATACGAAGAGGCTTTGAGACAAGTGAAATTTATTCACGTCTGTAACTAGAAATTCTGACCCCGAGATTTCTTAGTTTCATTAAACTAAAAGCACTTACAATAGCATTAGGTGAGAATAAAAATCAAAAAAACTTTTGTGCTAATGCAATTTTTGGTACAGTAGAATAGGTGAGAGGTACAGTTTCGTTTGCAACTTTGCCTTGATGGCAGTGGCGGAACCAGGGAATAGGCCAACGGGGCCATGGTTTCCCCTCCTCGATTTTTAAGAGAGGGAGAAATTTTGGCATAGTTACTTCGTTTGTGCAATCGTTTCATCGGTTCAACATGAACATCAACTCTAAAATATCAAAGTGCCGTGGGTTTAGCTTTTATATTTTAAAAATACAGACTAGCATAGAAAGGCTTACCAACCGTCCTGCATTGAGTGGGATAGTCTTCTGCAGGCCGAACCTGGCCTGTGAATATCCTTCCCAATGTCTCGCTTTGAGGATATTACCCTTAGTTGTCCGATATTTGGATTCAAAAACGTCAAAAACCATCTCTAATTTCTATCCGGGAGTCTAAAGTTTAAAAGATTTCCGGCCCTCCGGGCCGATTCGTGGGCTAGGGTTTGAGTTTGCGAACTCTGTCTGGAAAACTGATTTCAGATTTGAAATCGGACAAACGAGAAAGCGCCAATCCATTCAAGTAAAAGCCAAATTTTGAATTCATTGTAGGTAGAATAGACACAAAAATTAACTTTCGTTGGACCTGGAGGCAAAATTGTAGTTCTAAATCCAAATGTGTATTCTGACTTTGAAAAAATTGGTCAAACTGTGCCACACAGATTGAATTTCTGAGCTGGCCCCTCCTCAAAAAAATTCTAGTTCCGCCTCTGCTTGTTGGGAGTTCGAACTTCTTGGAAACCCGGCGTTCAGTTTACTATAATTTAACTTTCTTTCACTAAAGTTATTCGATTCCACTAATAAACATATCCTTCATTGTCAAAATGATTTCAATTCATTCTGTGCGAAAAATATCGCGATGATGCTCGACCATATCTTAAGACATTGTCCTAATACCTGCCAATAAATGAGAGCATTGTACATATAGTTGCGGTAAATATTTATAATGAAATATTTCGTCACCGGTAGGATATGGACAAATGGTGAACTCTAATATTTCATTCATCCCGGACTTAGACACGAGATAAGCCCAGGTGAAGTCAAGCCTTGCGCATATGTTTAGACAATTTATTCAGACGAGACTTCCACACAATTCTTTTCATGTTAAATTACAATGTCTCAATTTGATGGTACATCCACATTTTCTGAGAAGTCCATATATTTTTTTTATCAAATTCCTCGAGTTAAGAATATGATAAGATTTATCTGTCACTAGTGTTTTTGAGAATTTCCGATTTGGTTTTATAAACATTTTTCCACAGATATTTGAAAATGAAATGAAAATATATATGAAATACGAGTAGAGTGCAGTAGTAAACCCTTTGGCAAATCTAGTTCGCTGACAGGTTTGTAACCCGAATTTAAATATGTTTTTGAGAAGGGCTTTCTAATAGTGCTATATTATTTAAATTAATGATCTTAGGCCAAATTAACAGCTCCAATAATCACAAACATCTATTCATTATATTGGTTCGGGTTTTGGGAAGTAATTTAAGTGTTCGGTGTCGTTAACCCCTGTACCGGAATTATCGTCATCAGCAAGATGATGATCATTTTCAGAGTCGTTCTAATTCGATAATTATCGTCTACACATTTCGGCGGATCAACACCACCTAACCGATTTGCAAAATATTCAATAAGGCTATTATAAGTAAAAGTTATCGGTGTAATGCTGAAGATATCGAATCAATGGAGGCCGGAGTCTTAAGGTTAAGCCTCAGGCTCAATACAACTAACTTGTGAGAATATTACGTTCACAAGGATATCTGGGAACGTAAGAAGACCTAGGAAAATTTTTGTGTTATGGGAGGAGTATACGTATTATGAGCCATTATTATGAGATTTTCCAAAGACACGATACTTAGAAACACAAGTCTGCTGTCATATGTACTCGGGCAGTGAATTTCTCATATTACAAGTACCGTTTGTATGTGTTGGAATTAATTGGGACAATAACTTAAAAATTACAAACTAATTTAAGGATAGCTTAGCTAGTAATTGAGTTTAGCTATAATGTGTCACTGATGGGAGAGGAGCAGAGACACGACTATATAGGTAATTATATTCTATTATATTCTATTCTAGATTCTATTTATTTGCTGAATTGTTTGACATTTGAATAAAAAATCTAAATCTAAATGTGGTGCCTCCATTTCTAGGATACAAATTTTAATAGCTCAATAAATCCTTCCATGAATTATCTTTTGGGTTGAATTTTTTAGGTGATTGGCGAAGGATTGAACTAACTTATCTTACCTTTGACTGTGATTGAGAGTTTATTCATGTTATTGGTTCGAAATTCCTTGCCGAGAATTTCAATTTTATTTCCTCAAAATTGAAAAATTTTGGACATTAGTTTCTTGTCATAATTGTAATGAATTATTGAATAATATATTCGCAAACGATATTGAAATGGAGTTTAGGAAATGCAATAAATATTTACGAGGGGTAGGTTTCAAAGCTTTGTAACCAGAAATAGTTAGTTTGGCCGAATATAATAGATAAATTAATAGATAAGATTGAAATTAAAAATTAAACGTTATAGAAACAGATTACAATAAATCATTTTTTATTAAGAAGAATTAATACAAAATGTTCGACAAAATGTTTTGAGCCAAGCAAACCTGTACGAGATATATTTTATTGTAGACCATCGTTCGTTCTAATGATCGGGCAATGGGCTTTTGAATAAAAATTGTTTAGTTTGACAGCACTTCAGAAAGTGTAGAACATAAAAAGATGGAACATTACAATTTATTTCAGTGTTCACATCTCTATTTGATTCCCGACAATCCTGTCATTCTGTCGACCTTCATCCGTGTTTATTCCTTATGAGTTTCTGTATGATGAACGTAGTTCTAATTCTTCATAGAAGCACAAACCTAAAAAACCTAACAATTACTGCGATTCAGTTGTACATTTCATTTAAATAGGAAGAGGCTTTGAGGCAGGCGAAAGTATGACGATTAATTCATTCAGGCCTACGATTAGAAATTCTGGTCCGAGGATTTCAACGTTAGTTTCATTAAATTAAATGCATTTGCTTCATCATATTGCATTATCATATTCGAATGAATATGTTGTGAACTTGTAACCTTTTAAGGCAATAGCAATTTGTTGTAAAGTGGGCTTGGCAAGGGGTAAAAGATGCATCTTTTACAACTTCGCTATGGTGAGGGTTCGATTCCCCCGGCGGGCCTGGTAATGATTTTGCTATAATGATGGATATCTCCATTGATGTTCTTGAGTCTTACTACAAATGGTGAACTTCTGTAGATAAATTCAGTTCCACACGTATTTTCTGTTTTTTGTGTGAAATCAGAAAGTTTTATAGAGTCAAAGAAGTAGTAAAAATATTTTTCAAGCATACCAAAAAAAAGAAATATAGTATAGCAGTACTACGAGACCTTTGCTTCAGAGACATTAGTTTTGGTGTAAATTATAAACTAAATGTCTTATGTGAGGAGAAAGTAAAAATAAATTCGATTTATTTAATTCGATTCAAACTTCCAATTCAAAAAGTCTTGAAACAAATTAATTACGAATACTATACGGAAATTGAGGAAATTTATTTATAATGGGGGTGGGGGGATCAGAGTGGGAAATTTAGAAATTCTGAAATTCACACCATACGATATTCTCATAGGACACAGAAAAACAGGCAAATCGACCAAGGATTCGTTTTGTATCCAATCAGATTGGCCTAACGGGGATAGTAAATTTTGTAACCTCCGAAGGGCATATTTAGGTTTTAGAGATGAGTATCATTGAACTCATGTGATGGGCATGACCGTGGTGGGGTTCGAATATATCGATATCATCACCTAACAATGTAGAATAAGTTTGCCTTGATTGCCAATTAAACATACTTTTCTTAAACCGAATTAACACTCAACAATTTTTTTGCGAACGGTTGAGTTACTA
This sequence comes from Protaphorura quadriocellata, assembly GCA_034698945.1. NCBI lineage: Eukaryota > Metazoa > Arthropoda > Collembola > Poduromorpha > Onychiuridae > Protaphorura > Protaphorura quadriocellata. Next base: position 8,003 of record JAQGCA010004693.1, read on the forward strand.
AGATAACATTTATTTTGAGCGATATTCCATTGACCATTCTAAGACCTCCACCGATGGTTTGACCAAGACAGAGGGTCAAGATCTATTGCAAGTAAAATATTAATTTTGTCATTACATTTTAAAGACATTGGCGTAGAATTGCACAAAATGTAAGCACGAATTAATTCAGTCCAGCAATAATCCATTTCAAATTCTACCTCATTTCATATCTCCTGTGTACTGCGACCGTAACCGACTTTCTAACATACTACAAGCGACACGAATCTGAATACTCGAAAGTGTTAATTTGAGCATTTTAATTTAAAGAACTGGCATGTAATTTCACAAAGAAAATTTAATCCAGCCCACAAACAATCCAATTCATATTCTTTTTTATTATGTCACAGCATGATATTGGCGAAACACGGGAAATTCATCCGTTAGAGCATTGCTAAAAATCGAAGGCCAAACATAGGTTACCAGGTGGGAATAAGTCAATTTGCTTTCATTCGAATGGCTGGGTAAGGAGAAATCAATAACTGATTTCAGTCCCATATTCTTTCCTCACTTCTCCAGAATTTGGAACACACCCGTTGACATTACAACTCCTATGACTTGGTCTAGTCGTCACGCTACCCTACTTTGACCCGTGGTGACAACCATGCGTCAAATTAATACATGCACCCATTATCTCCGCCTATTTGGACATGAAGATGAAGGAATGGGTTCGCCCGATTGAATTAATTCCGTTACATTTTCTTTTGTGTTAACACGCCAGTTCATTATCATCGAAGTTAAGTCATGTGTCCAAATCTGGATTGTAGTGAGATTGCTCAGATGTTTCACCGCCTCCCTATCCAGTTCCAACAGAAACAACTCATGCTGCTTCCACCGCACTTTGCTACATACGAGAGTGACAGACACTTTCTTTCGGAAACTAAGGTTTTGAATTAAAAAATAAGATATTTGGGAATTAATTCTATATTTAAGTTTCCCAAATTTAGCAAACCACCATTTTATAATATTAAAGAAACGAAATCGGTTTTGAATGTACTGTCGGATCATTCTTCTTTAATATTTTCTAAATTTTTGATCTTTTGAACTACAACTTTAATTATGACAATTAGAGCTGACGTTGAATTTAACTTCATAATCTTCTGAAGCGCCGGAACTTTAAGTGTTTACTCAACCACGCGTGTTCAAAAGGATCCAACCCTAACATACCAGCCCGATTTGTGGAATTATGAGACAGACTCACTACATCTACAAAAAAATTAAAAAGAAGAAATGGAACCCATAATAAAGGGATCCTACCTTTACATATTTATGGAATTATGTGTCTCACTCACTATAACTTTAAAAAAAATTAAAAAGAAATGGAACCCAAAATTAACAGGAATTATTTTAGCAGTAAAGAAATGCTGGCGAAGAGACCACGTGACTTTATTCTGACTGGTATGCAAATTCAAGTAGCTACTAATGTAAGTTACTCCATGCCACCGGACAATTCCGACTTTCGTAATCCGACTACACACAACTCAATGTAGTACCAAGAGTTCAGTTCAGGTGTAGGATTCGGGACAAGGGGGTGTTAAGTAACTTTTTTTTAATTCATGTCTCCTCCGTAGTCTTTTTCTCCAAGACTACTGAGATTACTACTAAAAAATATACTACTACTAAATACATACTACATTTGTTCCAGTGGTCGAGAGACGAGGAGGTTGACTGTATGTGAGTGTGTTGCATGCGACACTCGGGGACAGGGAGTCCGACTCTCTGTCCCCCACAATTAAATCAAAAAACAATTTTCATTCATTTTGGATGATGAAATTAGGAAATCCAGTCTCGCAAGTGTTTTCTAGTCTCGCGAGACTGAGACTTCGAGACTACAGTCCTCGAGACTCTCGAGACCAATTCGATACTACTATAGCCAGTCCCGCGAGACCGACACCAAGGGACTACAGTATCACGAGATCGAGAGTCTCGTATTTCGAGACTTTCGAGGCTCTCGAGGTTTCGCAGTTGTCGAGACTGGATGCCCTACTGTGTTAAGACATACACCTCTAGT
>JAQGCA010004694.1:0-10048 GCA_034698945.1 Protaphorura quadriocellata
TCGTATGGTAGGTACACAAGGTCACAACAAGCATCGACTGTTAATATGACCTCGCCAGGTGACCTCTGAGGTCACCAAAGGTCAAATTTTCAAAGTCGCTCAGAATGGTCTGAAACGTGCAAAAATGCCGCAACACAAATCTACCCGGTCCTTAAGACCATTTATTTATTTTTACATTACATTACGAATTTTTCTTCTTTGCTCATATTCTCCGTTCTTCTCCTGAATGAGGGGTAACCCACATTTAAATGAATTGTAAACATTTCTAACCGCTTTGGGGGAAATTGTGTTTCATTCCTCAAAAGAAAGTTTCCAAACGCTATGAAACCCCTCACTCTCCTGACTTTCCACTTCTGTTTCAACGAACCAAACCAAAGAATTCAACCGGTTTTTTTTTCATGGGCCTTCAGAAGTCTTACCACCTTGGGGGTGAGACTTCCTAAGACTAATTCCGGGTTTAACTTTTAATTCGGCAGCGTACGCGGTGTTATTCTTAAAGTTACAGCGAGCTCGCCAAACAGGACATTATGTTCGCCGGTTTAATCACATTATAACTTTCCATTAATTAGTATCGACCTACACACAATATAATGTAAGTTTAGTTACGTAAGGGTGTATTTCTAAAAGTTAGCTAGCGGTGATAAACACTCTACACAATAGGTTAACCGTGATCTGCTTTTCTTGTAAAGTGTAAGCAGTGCTTCACATATCTTTATGTAAAGATACCGACATAGTGCTAGAGAACTTGCAAAGATTATCATATAGCATTCAACTGCCAGATTTGAGATACACAGTGCAACACAGATTAAGTAAACTATAAATACTAGTCGAAGATTAGTTGCCAGTTGTCTCTGGACCTCCTGCTCCATTAAATCCTCGTAATATTTCCGTTCCAATCTTTGCTTCGTCATGAATTTACTAATTTCATTCCAGAATGCATGAGCACCCGAGTGCTGAAAAGTCTGCCTCTGCCGATTTACCATTTCTTGCTCTCGCCCGTACATCAATGTCTGGAAACCAATAATTGTAGGGAGGATTCGGGTCTTGCCTTTGTATATGTTTCGCTTAGTTTTCCCTCTGAGGTCACCAAGGAATGAATCCAGTTTTTCATCCGTGTCTGCATAAACTGACCTATTACATTTTAAAATTTCTAATACTTGGACATCGTAAAGTTCTCTAGCGGTGTAGTCTAGGAATTCGCTAACGTTATAACGGCAAGGAACGCGCTGAAGTCCAGAGTTTGAAAGATACATGTACAGCTTTTGAATATATTCGTCATCAACAGATATTCTCCTTTTCTCGCGACTAAGAGAGGCAGTCCTCCGAATATAGTATTTGGAGTTAGCTATAATTGTGAACGGAGACCTGTTGCGAACATACCGGAGATAAAAGTCTTTCGTGTTGTAAGTCTGTCGATGCTGCACGTATCTACAGAAATTGTTGACACCTTTTTGGTAGGTCGGGGATAAGGCCGGGAAAATTGAATAGTTAGCTTCAAAGACATCCTCAAATGTTTCGAGTCCGTAAGATGGCGTTGGTGAGGTAAGTTCAGTGATGGCAATTCCCTTGTATGCATTCGTCAAAACAATACACATTAAATAAATTGGTCCAAAGACGCAAGAGTAGAGTGGTAACTTCTCAAAGAATTTAGTGAAAGACGGACTCTGCTCCAACAAGAACGAGAGTAGAATGAAACCCATCCTCTGCTGGCAGTATTTAAATCTTGAAATATAGTGCAGAACTAAGTAACAAAGTGTCCAAGTAACGATTAGTCCAATCCAAAGGTTCAACTCAAATGCAACAAAATAACTTCCAAATGAGAGTTGAATTTGAAATTCTCCGCAAGTGAGAAAATTGTAGTCAACGGAATGAGTGGCAAAGAATCCGTCAGAAGATGGTGCTGAAAGGGTCGTAAACCCGGAAGCCACCAGTCTTGGGAGATTGTAAATTGTGGTAACATAGTCAGGCGTATAATTCGCACGATTTTGCACTCCATACTTATAATGGCAAATGCTAAAGTTCTTGAAGGTCCCAGCGACATACGAAAGTGTGGTTAACGCTGTGAAGGCGGAGGAGTCAGTCTTCAAAACTTTCACACTGATATCCGAAAATGGATTCACTGGATAGCCGCAGGTTGTAGATCGTAAACGTCTTTTCTCCTCATTATTTCGTCGATATATACCGGTGGCTTCATAGTCTTGAGTTACAAACGCAAGTTTTGAACAAGAGGATTTGACAGCTTTTCTGTACCACTCATCCATTTCCCGTCTTGATATACTCTGATTGTATTCCTGCACACTGGACACAAACCTGCACATGCGCAATGACAACAGCAGGACTTGGTAGTTCTCGGTACTCTTAGAGTAGGAATATAGAAATATCGGGGGTGGGATTATAGTGACGGGATCCGTACCAAAACTTAAGTCATACTTATGATTGTAATTAAAATCTGCTCTTATATTTTCAGCTCGGATGGCCATTCCGACACCCTCGACTGGATAAATCATTTGTATGTAAATGTTCCAGTAGTATATCGAAAGTTGAAATGCCCGGTTTTCACCTTTTACGAATTTAGTGATCTGATTCTTCCAATGCGTATTTACATAATTGTGTGCCATGGTAAAATCTTGTAATGACCGTGGAAACAATAATGTGAGTGTCACACACATTTGCTTTACATGACCCATGGCTAAGGCGTTCGTACTAGACACAGCGTCTTCCAATGGTTTCATAGATGACTTCGACAAAACTTGGTCGTATTTGAGACGACTTTGTTTGTTGATATAAGAATGTGTGAATGGGTATGTACTGAGAACGATAACGACGGGCTGACTAGTAGGAGCCAAATCAATTGGCGTTCGCATTATTATGTGCGTCGAACAGTTCTCACTCTGTCCAATGTACTTCTTCAAATCCAAAGGTTTAGTCTCTTTTGTATTTGGGTACCCGAAGAAATGACCACGTTCAACCTCACTTGTAAGCAAACTGTTGCATATCACCAGACTGACACACAAAAATATAAATAACTCGAGTTTCCGCATTATCAAGACCGCCAGTGCCACTTAATACCAAATTTGTAAAGTTTTATTTCGGGCTAGTCTGAAATTCGAGCTCAAAATTTCCTGACGAAGCACACCAATTTATGATTACGTGCACTAAGTCTACACATAGATACTCAGATTTATAGAAGCAAGGAATCGAATGTAGAAGGAGTTGAAGAGTTGGCGATAGAAATTTAACTGCTAGAGAAATCGGAGAAGAAAAGTTGCAGAAGGCCAATGTGAAACACGCTAGTTTAAATAATAAATAAAAGTGCCATCAGGATAATGGAAATATTTAAATGAGAACCGGTTTCGACTTTTAAGATAACATTTGGCACGTATGCACGTTGGGTGAGGATTCACGACAAAAGTAAGATGTTGATCGATTGTCTTCAAAGATCGTCTTGACAAATGACTGGATCTGGTAGTTCAGGTGAGTCACAGGTTTGAAGTCAATGAAAAAATTATTTAAACCATATTTGGTGGTCAAGCTATGAGTGTAACATAATTCCGGCCAAAAGTTGGTTATATGAATCCGCTTGTAATTGATATCACATGGCACTACAGACTTCAGTAGAGGAGAAGACAGCTCGGAAGTGTCATCACAAAAATATTGACAGCAAGCATTCTTTCTACTAATTTCAGACACTTCGTTACGGCAATTCGTGGACCTTCCGTCCTTCGTGCTGTTGTTCGAAAGTTAAGGGAAATGATTGAAATATATATGAATTAGGCACGTGTCCATCTTCAGGACAATATGAATATTAGAATAACCTCGTAGAAAAGATATATTGAGAAACTAGAACTCGCCCGAAACTACTTTTGTGTGCCACAGATATTTATTCAAGTTATTAGCTAATGTGACTTTCAACATATAGCCAAAAAAGCTTCCTCCTCATGTCGTTGGATATTTATTCCTAATGCTACGACTTTACTCAAACCGCAGCCAGTCCTTTGTGCAGTTGAACGCGAGTCGTACGAGGTAGAAATTTGGGTGATCGATAAAGCACGTGTCCGTCTTCCATTCGTCCGAAGGTTGTATCCACAGCTTGATATTGTCGTTACTTCCTTCACCGGAATACATAGCCAGCACATTTTATACTTGCGGTGGGACTGCTGAATGATGATTAGAACCGCTTTGCAAAATAAAAATGTAAATATTTGAACGAAATAAATGAAGGACTCACATATGCTCTAGAACATTTTATACATCGAAACAGAATATCTATGTTTGTGGAAATAAATATTCCAAACACGAAGAGCCAGAAGTATCTGTTGCATAATAACTAAAAAGTTGAAATGAAGTGGATTTGACTATAAAACTTTCAAGCGCACGGACTTGAGAAACATGGGAACCCGTGTTTCGACGACCGCTAATCCCGTGAAAGGGTAAAATACATAGATCTGGCCCTCACCGAATATTGTTAATTATTTGAGAAGTTTGCTCGCGTGAAAGACTTTCAGTCAGTCAATTTTGAGCATTCGAACTAATTTTTTGTCGCATACTCATTTTGATTCGGTGTTCGGTTGGCAAGATACGCGTTGGTTTTCTACCAACTTTTATGCTAAGTTGTGTGAGCTATGGAGTTGATGACTATAATAAGAACGTATCCAATCCAATGCAATCCAACTTCACCGTATTTGAGACCCCCAAAATGAACTGGACAAATCACAAAGTAAGATGGACAAGTTGTCAACATGAAAGATTCTTGTTAATCTTTAGCCTATTTGCAAGCATATTCTCTTTGATATGCTCTGCCATGCAAGGAAGAGTTACCCACCGTCGATTCTGTATTATTTTGCATAAGGCTTGAGATATTTCAAATGAATCTTTCAGTTAACCCGTGTAAAATGCAAATTAAGGAAATTCGAGATGAAGTTATTGCACCAAGTCCGTTCGTGTACGTGCAAAATTTATTGATCTGTCAAGTCACAATTAATTTATTGCCATGTGCAAAATCACAAGTTACAAGTATCTCGTTATAAAGTGGGATTATTATTCTCAAAATATTATCCAAAATCCAAATCTCTGACGAATAACGGAGTACATGATAATTCAAAATAAAGTTCTGGCTACTACTATTTCAAAGTTCTCTGTAAGTCATTTAATTACCTAATGCCGAACCAGCCGAAAGTTTGACGAAAAAGTGCGTTTGTTACGTTTCATTCAATTAGTTTACTTGTACATTACACGCAGTTCAAGCTTAACACCAAGTATCACCTCAAATATTTAAATGCAGCAAAGTCGACTTCCTCGTGGTTTAAGAATCGAATTTTATATTCGGCAACAGCAGGATACCACATTACTTTTGTTCTATACATGTAGGAAGTTCATAGTTTGCGCTATGCAAGTCATTCCAATGAATATACCCAGGAAACAATTTTGGTAATTAAAAATCATAATGCCGTCACTTTGAAAGCATTATGCGATGATGACACTCATATGATGGCAACATTACGGCGCAAAGTAGATGTATTTCTAACGCTGTGTTGAAAACGTAATTTAGCCGTCATAGAGGAGGCATATCCAGACTCCAATGGCATTAGGCATTTCATGACGTTAAAATGATGCTAATAAGACGTCACGCTACATGCATGCAAATGACGTCTTTGCCAATACGTACGATTCACGTCTGAACATTATTCCAATACAACTGTAGTCTTACTACTACGTCATATTCAACTGAGATCTGCTTTCTTGTGTGTGAAAAGTTGTCCCTCCTAAACTGTCATTGTCGTTGTCAGTTCCTGACGGTATTTGAATGTGTCATCATGTCCAAGTTTGTTCTCGTTGAGTTTTTGGAAGAGGATTTGATAGAGTTTGTGCCACTAAACTGGATCAACGATGACCTTAGCGCCTGGTCTGCAGCAGCTGGAAAAACCTTGACCCTTTCTCAAGCAAAACTACGGGAAAAACCGGAATCTCAGCCGCATTCGGACTGGCAATGGTACCGCATTAAATTACTCTCCGTGTGTGTTGAGTTTGATTATTAATATGAACTATGAATTATTTTAGAGAATATGCGAGTTCTGGAATGGTAATGTGAAAGAATTTTCTGAAATTTGAACATTTTCTTGTGTTCTCATGTTAAGGGCAGTTGAGAAGACGTATTGTTGAACGTGTCGTGCTACCATAGTTCAATATTAGGAATTATTACAAAATTAGTGATTTTTCTTCCTGTTCGGATTGTTTCTTTCCCAGACACGCTACAAAAGGCCAGGGAATTGGCGAAAAGGAAAGAAAGCCACCCATCGTCGAATCTTGAGAGTGAGCCGACAACTCCACTTTTAGGGAGAGGGAGGAGGAAGCGGAAGAAAAAATCGTTTGAAACACCATCAAAATCAAGGAAGTCCTTGAAATATACTTCAAGTGGACCATCGTTAGAGGGTAGTGAAGATGAACGTATCGTGGAGCCACGGTCAAGTCTGAATGAAAGCAATTCCAACGGACGACAAGATCAGGCAAATCCTAATTCAGAGGATCGAATACCAACACACCAATTCAATACAATTGAAGAAATTCGTCTCCCCGACCCCACCATAAATGACAGGGAAGAACAAAACTTGACAGGTTAGATAATTTGTATGTTCAGGTCATAATTCTAACTTTTGTGCCAAATTCTATGGCATAATGATTGTCTTTTTTGAATTATAAAGATGAACATGGGCAAACGGTCCCAACACTCTATTTGACGGAACAAGTTATTGATGCGAACTTCGTCCAAGCAATTTCCGATTTACAAGAAAAAGTTGTCCAACTGACGAACTCGCATAAAACACTGATTGGTGACATCAAATTAATCAAAGACAATATGGCACTAATCTTAGCTGGATCCAACCAAAACGTACGTTGTCTGAGAGACAAAATTCCTACTCATCCCGCCAAGGATCTTGAGGAGGTGAAAGCGCTTGAGACATTCCAAGAAAAAGAGTTGGTGGTCAGTTAAATAAATCTTCTTTTGTGCTGATATAGAAAATATTTGTTCAATTGTTAATTTTGCAATAATTGTTAGGTAAAATATCTCGCTTCCATTGCCAGAGGGTCAGCACAACAAGTTACATATGCAATTTTGGAAAGACTTTTTACCAATAGATCGGCAGACAACGTTAACTTTACTGGCGCAAACCGGAAGTTTACTTTTGAGAATTCTCCACTTCTCCAAATTGTTAAAGGTAAAATTTGGTTCAACGAATTAGCAAAATCAAACGGACAACATCAAAACAAGTAAATGTATAATAAACTGAATTGAATTCTATTTTGTCTGACTTTATAGATTCGGTACAGAACAGTTTTCAAGAATCCGAAATTCCGGCAGAAAGCATCATTGTGTCCTTGGTCATAAATTGGTTTAGAACATCCAAAGGGCGGAAATGAACATACCTTCGCGATCAACACAATACCGAAGAGTAAGAGCTAGAATTGAAGAATTCCTTCCAAACTGTATAGAAACTAAGACTAAAATAGTAACCACGCCAGGTATCTTAACTAAGCAAGCGTCCCCTTTTACAAATAGTGTCAGTTCTGATTTAGGTGAGACTGTGCCAATCTCGGAATTAGAGTCTGACGTTGAATCATTAGTTAGCAGTTGTAGTATTTTGAGTATCACTAGTTCTAGCAGTAGTACATTCGTTGATTCACGTATAGATAACGGCCAACTAGCAAGAGCACTGTCTACATGGGCGTGCAGACACGGTATAACTCACAATGCACTTTCAGATTTATTCAAAGAAATTCAACCATTCGTTACAGAGAGTATTCCACGTGATGCTAGAACATTACTCGGGACTCCTCGGGGAGTCCACAATATTGTTAAAATTGGAGACGGAGATTTCTTCTATTTTGGCGTTGAGAAAGGGATTCGATCGGCCGCTAAACATGGTCTTACATTATTCAAATTTTCATTCATGGATAAGGAGGATTCTACCATACTAACAATTAGAATAGGCGTAGATGGGTTGCCATTATCACGAAGTAGTAGAAGCCAATTCTGGCCACTTATGGGGATACTTGACCAGGCAGTAACATTAAATCCTTTTCTTATTGCGATTTATCATGGCAATAGCAAGCCCTCCGATCCAAGCAGGTTTTTCAAAGATTTTGTGAATGAGATGATAGATTTGAAAAATAATGGGGCCGCGCTTCATAATAGGCAATACTTCGTTCACGTTAGTGGTGTTCTAGCTGATGCACCAGCCCGCTCATTTGTCAAGCAATGTACTGTTTTTAATTCCTATTATGGGTGTGAACGTTGTGATCAAAAAGGTGAATGGATTGGTCGTGTGACATTTCCTGAACTGAATTCTCAGCCAAGAACAGATGAATCATTTCTGCATTTAGTAGACAAATGTCATAATTCCAAGGTATCACCACTTTCTAGCCTAGGATTCGGGCTTGTAAGACAAGTTCCGCTTGACCATATGCATTTGCTATTCCTGGGTGTCACGAGGAAATTGTTTAATACATGGGTTAGAGGAAAAACTTCATCTCTATATATAGAGATGAAGTTCCAATCGGCCAAAGCAACCAAACGTTAATGACAAAGGTGAACAAGATTGCTCGAAAACTTGGCAAAATTTCGTATCTTTGTCAACCACGGTCGAGATGCATTTCATTATAAACGTGATGCCTGAATTTGTAAAGACCCAAGCCATTTTGAAGCCGAACACGTAGTAAAATGCTACCACAATTGTTGCAAGGAAAAAGGAGACCAGTTCGAGTAAGAATGTGCCTGATTGACGTAGTAAACATTTAAATACAATGATGAATCCAATGACGCACATCCCTATGTGTTCGGTGATAAATATGGACGCAAGGTATTCCTCGATTTCTCGTAACATCAACTGCAAACTACGATAAATAAGAACGACGACTGAGACAGCTACGATGTCCGAGTTCTGTGTTGGAACGGGTCCGAGAATCCTCGTTTCTGATGCCTGTTTGGTGTATGGTGTATCAGTCTATCAGTGAGAAAGGTCTTGAACGAAATTAACAGAAATCAATTTTATTGAACCCACGTATGCAATTCCATGAGATGTTTCCCGTACAACTAAAACGGATAAAAGTTGATTACCGTCAACATAAATGTTGTGACGACGCCCATTATTAACCGTGACTGAAGAAGTGCAAATGACACTCGAATGAGTTGCCAAAAGTTGCCATTTTGAGTACCAATGCCACAAAATATGGGTTCGAATACGGCGGAGAAGAGATTGAATGTACAACCGTCGATTAGGGATAGCAATCCAAAGACAATTGGATATAACTGCGCTTACGGTGTATAACAATCCAAAAAACCATTCACATTCTCTAACTCCTTGATAATTCCCATTTCTCAGATACTTTTATGTGAAATAAATATTTTCAAAATAGCCAAAATTACATGTGTACAAGTGTTTTACGCAGATGTAATGTACCTTTTACTTTTACTTTCTCAAAGAACTAAATATAATTGTTTGTTGTGACAGCGCAGTTTTTCCCTTGTTGAACTACAGTTAAAGCACACATGCTTAAACGAACGACAACAACAGCCAAAAGTTGAAAAATATTTTTCAAGCTATTGAATTGCAATCCACTATTTGGAATTTGATTCACATATCCACTAAGTACAAGCACTGTTGATATTGTGCTAAATATTCCTACTTCCCAGCGACGTTTTACCCAATTTCACTTCACAAGGTAGAGTCGAGAAGTATTTGTGTTCCAGGTGTATTGGAATACACCTGGTAAATAACCGTATTTTACTATCAAGCCAATGATCCGAAGAAGTCCTGTCGTGAACATCCTTAAACGAAGAAAAAATTCTGACTGGAGTTTGACGCGTATACTTCATGGAAGTCCAATTCGTGGTAATCGAACCGAGATAAAAATAAAATTGTTTACAGTGCAATTTGAATATCCAACATTTTGCTTCAAGGTCTATAATTCCCTCAACTTGTATGTATGTTAAGGAGGAGGTCTAGGGGAACAATAAGGTACTGCCAAGCCATCTAGATCATGCCGACTAAGC
>JAQGCA010004695.1:0-10047 GCA_034698945.1 Protaphorura quadriocellata
GCGCATTTTTGACGCTGACTAACGGCTAGGCGCAGCGCTTGCTCCAATCGATACAGGGTGGAATCCTAATTTGCTGCGAAATAACGTGAAAAGCGGGACGGACGGACAGACAGACAGACTGAGCATCCGCAATAAGTCATTTATTCCGTATATTACGTCGCACGACTTGATAATCAAACATTTTGCTCAAACGTGCTTTAAATTGTACTCGCTTCATTAATTGAGGGATTGTCTTAAAAATTTGCATACGTCATCAAGGGGTTCTTAAATCATCTAAGATTAACGATTGACATCCGGGTCTGCACGGAACAAGTGTCGTACGTCAAACGTTTTGCTCAATTGCGTTTCCAATTACACTCGTTCCATTAATTGACAGATTGTCTTCAAATTTGCCATACGTTATCAAATGGACTTTGTCTTTTATTGACATTGTCCGCAACTACCTTTTGACATCCGCTTCTAGCCGGAACAGGAGTCAAATGTCAAACCTATTGTTCAATTACGTTTAATTACTTAGAGATCATATGGTGTCCCTGTCTTCTCTGGGCATTGTCCGTAACTACGTTTTGACGTCCGGTTCCAGTCGGAACAGGAGATAAATGTCAATTATTTTGCTCAATTGCGCTTACAATTGTAATCGTTTTATTAACGGACGGATTATCTCTAGATTAAATTTGACGTACGCTATCAAGGGGTCCTTGGCTCCTGCGGAGATTGTTCGTAACCACCTTTTGACATCCGGTTCTAACCGGAACTGTCGCTTAGTGGATGTCTCTCACTTTTTTCTCTATCTATCTGTCTGATCGCCTTTCGCATCTTAACTGCTCACAGTTTATTTACATAGCAATAAGAGGAAAACAAATATACCAGGCCTAGATGCACATTTATCTCAAATATTGGAATCTTTGAACATAAATATAGAAACAGAAGCTGCTGGAGAGTGAACGCACAGCTGCTTTGCGTTTGGATTATATTGATGTCGATGGAAATTATAGTAAATGACTTTCTCTGACTACGGGTAGAGTGATTGGAGTTTTAGACGACAATAAATGTGGCAGTTCAACTTTGATAATATTAATTATTATGAAATTATGATATGATTACAAACAAGTTGAAGTAGAATTCAAAGTAATGTTATTCTATAACATCAAATATTGCGACAAATGTATGATCGCAAGTAGGGTAAACTGGGCTTATTCCCACTCTTGTAACTGAGAACTTCCCCATATATTAATCCATATTACACGAAAACATAAATTTGGACTCATCATGCATGTGATCTTCTGCATTAGGTTTGTGCTAATGGCAAAACCCCTGGCTAGTTAATTATTCCATACCCTCTGTGTCAGCGTTGCTAATTTCTCACACATTGAATTTTGCAATAACCAGCAGCAACTGGATAAAATTAGTCCGGTTCCCGAGATTCTCCCGATTTTGCAATTCGGAAGAAAATTATTGATGTCTGGGCTCGTCACGTGACAGGTAGGAAAAAATTAACACGAATTGCGTGGGAATATTGGCTCAAAGTTTCCAGTTGTAGATGCAGAATTATGAAAAAAGTTAAAATCAGATAACAAAATGGAAATCGACTTCCTTATTTGCAGAAATGAAAACATTGTTCACCGGAACGTCAGTGCTGAGTAACTCAAGTCAAAAATTCCTGAGCCGCTGCTCGGGGTTGAACTCCGTCTGCGTTAGTTGGCGTTTATGCCTGAGATGTGTTTTTCAGCATGGAAAGTCAGAGGTCACACTTTTTTTTTAGATGCTCCACTCTTGAATTTTTGTAATTTTTGTGAGTTCAAAAGTTGCCATGATACCATTTGTCTACGAAATGCGTGAATTTTTGCCGACCGTCGTATATTTTTATTTCCTCACTTTTAATTCGCGTGCGTCATAAATTTTTCAATTATGAATAATTAACCCATTCGCCCGGCTTACCCTATCGGAACGCTTTGGTCGTAAATTGAGCGTAAATAGTAAAATGTTACAACTGCCAATTGCTTATTTTCCAAAATGAATGCGGTGTCTATCTAATCTACTTGTGTCTATACTTACGTTATCTAAGCACAAGTGAAAAGCAGATGTACGCGTCTCATATTCACTTTTATTTCACGCCCCGTTCTGAAACCCCATGTCCGTAAGGCCAACGTGCGCTACGCAACATAATCCTTAGTCCGTCTATCACAATATATAAATCAATTTTTGAATTCTAATTCTAATGAATTTTAACAGCCATAAGTGACAGCTAAAATATAGTTTTGTAGTCAACCAGCTACTGGATTAAAATTTTCCGATTTGGTTTCAATTGTTACACTAAATTCCTACGGAGCGGTCAATTACGACTATTTTAAACATCCTTTGACTGACAAGTTGCCAAGCACCGACAATGGAAAAGCTCAACGAACACATTAAGACTGTCATCATCTCCAAAACCTGCGAAGTAATTGATGAATTGGGAATGATTGAAGCGAGGCTAGCGGCGGAAGCTCGATATAAAAGTATTCCACTTCTTTTGAATATCTATTCGCGCGGAATCCCTGCCATCATTGATTCAGTTAAACGTAGCTCAGTGAAGGCCAAAATTGCGGAAATTCACAAATGTTTGCCGGATTTCCAAGAAAGCTGGAATGCCAGGGCCGAGCAAACCAGTTTCAAATTTGAAATTAACTCAGCTGGATGGAACTGGGTAGTACCTTCAGCAAATTTAAAGGATTTGGAAGACGTCACGCAATGTCTTGACTTTTTTCGGGAGGAACTTAAAAATTTTGAGAGACATTTCTATTGCGTAGACTGGAAATCATTCCCGTCCAAGAATCAGGCACCGGTTGATGTCCCACTGGACTCTATCTCACATCTGCCGTCCGCTCCGCCGCAGGAAGATTTCCTAAAGAATTATTTCAAAGTGAGTGAAATTCCAAAATCATACTCAGTCCATCGGATAAATCCGCAGATGAAACTTTATTTTGACATTTCTGGAGAGACGAAACTGATTGAGAACGTACACAATGATTTCATGAAAATAATCGCATATGTTGTTGCCGATTACGGATTCCCACAAGCGCCACCATACAAATTTGTGTTCATTGTCCACGGATTCCTTGGTAACATTGATACAAAGTGGATGGGTCAAATGAAAGACGAAATTTTGAAACACGAACGAGCACTTGTGTTTATTGTTGGGTGGGGAGGAGATGCAAGTTTTTGGAATCCGTTGTCCTACACTTGCGCAGTATCGAATACCGAAGTTGTTGGTAAGTGGCTTGCGGGATAATTAAGACAGATTAGGCACATGTACAGCAGCGGTGCGGCAATTCATTGCATCGGACACAGCTTAGGTGCACACGTGATGGGCTTTGCGGGGCGGAAGAGCGGTGTCATTGATCGAATCGATGGACTCGACCCAGCAGGGCCATGTTTTGAGGAAGGAGGCTTCGAACATAAACGTTTGAGTCCCAAGGATGCAGAATTTGTTCAAGTCATACATACAGATGGATACCATCCAGAAAACGTTTGGCCAGAATTAGTCAATGGTACGGTCGAGAAAGATGATGCCCTAAATGCTATAAAAAACTTCGGAACACTTTTGCCGTTGGGTCATGTTGATTTTTATCCTAATGGCGGCTATTGTCAAAGAGGGGGTATCTTCAATAGTCACAGCAGATCTAATGAATATTTTATATGGAGTATACTTAATCCGCAAATGTTTAGAACGAGTTCAATATTATGTGAAACTCCAAAAATTGGTCAACCTTGTGAGAACTTCAAATTGTCAAATATGGTTGCTGAAATGGGTTATCACTGTAGCACAGCGTCACGTGGACTGTATTATTTGGCGACGAATAGCGAGGAGCCTTGGGCAAAGAAAAGAGGTATGATTTTCAGTTGATAACACTAGTTTGCCTTAAGTAAACGTTCGGATAAATTGCAGCAGGCGACACATTCTACCTAGACTCCGCAATATGCGGAAACCGAGTCACCAGTGATAACCTTCCGTCCTGCAGCTCGGAAGAAATTCATAACACACAGGTTATTGAATAATTAGTTTGCCGAATGAACATCTGGAATTAATATACCTTGTTATTAATATTAGAAATCGGAGAACAATTTTGACGTTCGGCCGTCACCAATTGATTTGAAATTTGTCGTTCGGAGGGTAATTATATATGAAACACAAGAATTCGAAGAAATTAATGAATATGAACGACGCTTTATTTCAGATATACCCGGATATTAGAAATGGTGTTCGACTGGTAGTCATAATTAATAACTATGAGTTTACAAACCCAAATCACAACCGATGTGGTGCTGCAAATGACACGACCACTCTTTGCAAACTATTCAAAACCGATTTGGAAAAAAATTACAATGTGGAAATTCAAGAGAATTTGACTGAAACGGTATGTTCTTTTGATTTTAATTAATTTGTAAGGCTTGTAATTAAATGGAACAGTATACGCTTAGGGAATTACGGACTGCTTGAAAGGTGTCCAATCTAAATTGGACCATTCTAAGGAGAAGGTGGAGGGATTCATTTTATTGGTAATGAGTCATGGAAGAGAAAATGATCATTTTCTGACAGCCGATGGGAAATGGACGAGCAGCGAATCTGTTGTTCGACAATTCAGCAACCAAAACTGCGTTGCTCTATTAAATAAACCTAAGATATTCGTGTTTCAAATGTGCAGGTAAGTTCGAAGAATAATGTGTAAGGTTCTGAATCCCAACTCCTTAAAACAAAACCCCTTAACTCTTTGTAAGCCTAAATCTGGATTCGGTAGAAATTATTGGATTTGTTGTCATTCCTTTTGTTATTGAACTCCATTCAATCTGAGACTTTACATAAGCATATCATGCATACATATGATGAGACCGAATTGATTCCATCGAGTTGGAACTTTCTATCTAATTTTCGTGCTGCGTGCAAGATACTGCATTAGTAATATTTTCTTCTAATTTGTCTTTGCATTTCAATTGCTATTGGTTGTTTTGCCTAAGAAGTGCTAGTATTGAAACAATTTGCGCCACAGAACTTCAGCAAACATCGCTAAGTTTGTGTATTCAGTAAGCACAAGATGGTAACTATTTTATGCATCGATTTTTCTAAAATATTCTCAACCGATCCGTCAAATCCTCCGGATCCGTGTTGTTTGCTCCAATTCGTTAGAAATTAGACCTCTTCATGGATTGACTCAACTAAATACCCGAATATTCTGAATTCGTGTGGTTTAGAGGGCAAAGTCAGGATCGAGGAGTGCCAAATCCGGAAGAAGACTCCGCCTCCTCAAAATCTCAAACTGTGGAGTCAGCGAAACTTTCAAAAATTCTTCCGAGTTGTACGGATATGATGGTTGTGCATTCTTCGGTCAAAGGTTAGACATGGAATCAATTGTTATGTTTAATGTTAATTAAAAAAATATTTTAAAAGATGGTCAATACACAATCAAATACGCTACTTTCGTCACTACTAACTCTGAGTAGATGAAGTAAATACCTAAGCTAATTAAATAGTAATTGAAATGTAGGGAGTGTGTCTCATCGGTACAAGAATGGAACCTGGTTCATCCAAAAATTTTGCGGCGTCGTTTCCCAATATCATTCGTGCGAACTTACTGAAATACTGAACATGGTAACAAACAACTAAAGTGTGTTTTGTAGTAAAGTATATAAGATCGAAGCAGAGTGTTTGAATATTATTGCAGATGAGCTTCCTTGCCAGACACGCAGATCACGAGTTCGGACGTGCGGACGGTACGTCTGACATTCGAAAACCAATGCGTACGTATGAAAACATCGGGTTCTGCCAGAGGTTCTATTTGTAAAATGAAAATCGTGATAGATTTTTATCTTGAAATGGGAGGTACGTCGTATTTTTAACATATACATGTTTCTACTGTGCTAAAAATTAAATTAAATTAACTAACTGCTAGATTACCAAATCCTAACCCTTGCATACCTATAGGAAAGTTAAAGTATCGACGCAAATATCCCGAAGATGGCAGTGCGGTCTGAAGAGTACTTCTGAAATCCTCCATGCACTTTAACATTATAGCACACTTCAACCTATAACTAACTTCTTTCCTTTATTTTTCTCATGTTCAGTAATTCTTTAAAAAAAAGCAAAAAAATCACTTTTTATAATATCTGACACCCGTGAAAATCAAAACGAAGCTGCAAGCGTATTAAATTTTTAATTGAGTTTCTCCGGATCTCTGTAATGTAAATGGCTTTACGTCATACGCCATACGCTACGCATACGCCATACGGCTATAATGGCTATGCGTCACATAGCTTACATGCTATAGAGCCGCGAAACTCTCTTTTAATAGAGCGACCTAGCGGATCCCTCTGCGGTCCGTATTGGATGATCTTATGGAGACTTAGCTTCAATGCCCTTTGAAGGATATGATATTTGCAAATACGGTTTCTTCATGTTAGGACGAGCCAGAGAGTATAAGTCTCCCGGTGAATGCATACAAACTGACTGCCATCTGAAGGGGATCGAGAAGTTTCAAGTTTAGTTTTATTCAAGTGTCAGACCAAGTCAACCATCCATCAACATAAAATTGACAGATTAATGCTGCTTTCACCATAGGGACAGCATATAAATACAATCAGAAATCTTAAGTACATATAAGGGAAGAGTTTAAAAAATGATATTGAAATTGACAAACTAAGTCAGAGAATTAAATAATCATAGGGTCACGCACATCAAGCAACAGTATTTGATTTGATTTTTTATTAACGTGTTTTACAAACGCATCCAGATACATTTAATTATAAATAGAATGGCTTAATTCAGCGACACAACATCAATAACTAATGTTGTCGAGCGACAAGGCAAATGTGAGTGGTGAAGTCCGTGCGAAACCTTTCGACCCTGGTGCACCATTTATGGACAGTGAAGGGAACGAGGTTCAGGATTAGAAATATGCCTAGACCTAAGTTAGGCCCTATAGGTAAAGCTAGTTGGAGTGAGTCAACTACACCTAGACCTAAGTTAGGCCCCATAGTTATAGCTAGTTCAAGTAATTCACCTATGTGTAGACCTAAGCTATGACCTACAGTTAATTGATGTTACAGTTAGTCACCTACACTTACACATAAACTTATGCCTTTGTTGTAGTGTTACCGATACATAAACCTATATGTAAATGTATGGGGTTAAATTGTGTGGGGCAAAGTTAGGGGTAAAAATGTGTGTGAGGTAAACTGTATATAAGCGAGTAAGCTGAGCTCACTGATTAGTTCACTTTCTTAGAGCCCGAGAGAACGTTACCCCGTTTATTTAGACCTAGACCTAGAAGTAATACCTATACCTAGACCTAGATCTAGACCTAGACCTAGAAGTAATACCTATACCTAGACCTAGATCTAGACCTAGACAATGTACGTCTTTGAGTGAATTCACAAAAAATATCTAGACACATTTACATTTGTTATTAGTTGTAAGTTCGTACTGAATAAAGTGATACACTTTTTTACATTTGTTTGTGTGAGTTCTGGAGACGAAGAGTCATTTGGCGAGGACTATTTGGAATTTTGGACCTAGCCCGGAGAATTGTTAATTGTTGTCTGCTATCCTAGCGTTTGACCTGAAAAGGAATAGCCATTCGGGGCGTTAGCAGTCGTTGTCGGTAGTCTTAGTCGGAGGTTCAATTCGGACGGATAGTTCTTGTGCCTAAGCTGTCGACTTTCGGAGAAATTGTGTTCGGTGACTCGGCAGTGGATCAGTTAGTGAACTTTTCTACGAGACCCCTGAGATTTACGACCTCAGGCGAGTAGCACTGATAAAAGAAAACTTTCAATTGACTAGGGTTGTGAAAACCATCGAGGATTCATAAAGTCCCATAGAGCTATCAGAAGGCTAGTCAATTACAACTAATCTAGACCAAATAATGCCAATATATCCAATTCAAATTACCAATTGTATCCAATTCACAAAAAACCAATTATATCTAATTCACGCAACCAATTAATGAAATACCAAGAGTACACGTAACTACACCACTTAACACAACGCAATCAGAGACCTGAGCAGTCATCACTTTTTACAAACTCACAAAAGCAGGGTCGTTAAGCCCGGGACGAATCCTGTTGCAGGACCTGGATAGAAATTCCATAGGAACTACTATCCAGGTTTAGTTTCTCCTTCATTGCAACTCAGATCAACTGCTCACACCTGCACCTCATGACCGCACCACATTAAATAGTAAATTCAAACTTCATAATTTAAATAATTTAAATAAATTACATTACACAACACGCCCTCACCCCCTAAAGCCGAAAATTCTGAGTAATATTATGGTCCACCAGTCCAGATAAACCCAAAACAAAACATAAAATACATCTCAATAAGACACATAGTCATCCTTCCTCGCCATGATTAAGTGAAATGACAATAGATTTTTAAACTTCCCTTCTGACATTTTGAAGTCTCTTAGCCCTACTTTACACGCTCCGTCAATTCATCATAGGAAAACTCATTTGTTTTCCAGTCCCTCGGACGTGAATTCTATATCATAGCTCCTTTAAATCTAATTGACTTAACTAAAGACTACTAGCTGCAGAATTATCAGGTAGTGTCAACTCAAATATTCGAGTTAATAGATGCAGAACTCGTCCTTTGATACCTCAAAAACTCACATGACCGTTCAACCCTCATGCACGCAATAGACGCATATAATTACTTATTTTATAATTTTAAATATTTATATTCTCCGTCATTTTAAGAAAAATTTCACGCTGTGAAAATGAAATTGATTAATAATTTGCTTGAATGAATTCAAAGGAATCATGGACACCGTCAACTTTAATTTGTCTGTAAATCGTTTGTACAGACCTGTGAATAATTTCCCTGCATTTCCTTTGAAATGATGTAAACAAGGTACAGAATTTTCTATGCAACCGCGGAAATTATTCGTTTCTAAAAATCATTGTGGCATGGACTAAAATTCTTGATATTTTACGTCCACTCATTTTACATTATTATAATGTTGCGAGGCATGGGCGGAAACATTGAAATATATCCGGCCGTTCTTGTTTGATGGTAATGTTGAGAGTCGTGGTCCGGAATATTCCTATTTTTCCGTCTATTAAGTTCAGATTGTAATGTTGAGCAGCATGGACGGAGATATTCTCCATTATTTTTAGTTTTAACATAGTTATTGTCATCGCCAAAATAGAAAAACCAGAGCCGGCCGCCCGAGAAAGTGCGGTGATACACTAATTTAATCGAATTGTCCCTGTTTAATTTTGTGGAAGCTTGAACTACCCCTAGGAACGTGTTTGGTTTACTTTAATTAGTTTTGTTCTTACATATGTGTTTCTTTATGTTAGAACACCTATATTTTTCGCGTGTAAGAATTGGAATTATTGCATCATTCTCTTGTCCACGCAAGTCAAAGGAAAGTTGGCGTGCCATGGAGCTCTGTTCAGAATAGAAGCAGACAATATGTAATTTCAGTTCTTGTACATTCTCTGTTCTTAGTCTGGTTAAGTACAAGCCGAAAATAAATAGTTAATTGTTAGTTAAATATTAGCTTTCGTCTGACACCATCTTGATTGAGTAGGTGTTCTTAGTCTGTAGGTTTCCTTCAACTTTCGATGAAAATTGAGTGATAATTATTTTTCCTGATTTAGGCAGGTGGCCCTTCTTAGTTAGACTCTTTGAACAGTATTGGGGCAGTCGAAGGCCGGTTCGTTAGATAAAAAACTGAGAGTAATATTGATTGAGATTGACGAAAAAATCTGACCTTACCCGCCGACGCCTTCGGTGTTGAAGGTGGGATCATGCGCAGCCTTGATCATCATTTTACATGATGATTAAGTGCGACTGCAATAAAAACTTTTTTTTGCGTCTATTCTATTTACAACGTCATTGTGCATGTTATTCCAATGGTACATTGGAATATACAATGGTACATAATTTATATTTGACGTATGGTGGAGATTATTGTAGTATATTACTGCCAGCCCTCACGGAAGTAATCGATAGGCACCCATGGGCGGCGTCCGATAGGTACTCATTATCGGGATTTTGTCATAATA
>JAQGCA010004696.1:0-10044 GCA_034698945.1 Protaphorura quadriocellata
AACATTTTACAAACTACCGCTGTTGGATATTCCAAATTACAGGTCGACATAAATGATCGAATTGTACAGAAATATTTCAAATGAATCCCTCATTACATCACAATATAGAGTAGCAGTTCGGTTGAACTGTGGATGGGATGTAGTCCATAAGGCTATAATCAACTTTAGTAATAGTTCTACCCTTAAAGTACAAATGAATTGACCGCTTGAAATACACTTATCTGAGACCACAGGGGTCCGTGAGAAATTCATGAATTCCTACTTGCAGAGGGTTCCACGCACGTTCTCGAATACTACTTACTGCATTGCACTGACCAGCTGTGTTGTCCTGAGTAAATGTGGAGGTTTTAAAATCTATTACTATTACACGTTAATAATTTTATTGAAAAGACACCAACAAATGACAAACCACTACTCTCATATACACAAACTAAACTTAATTTTGTTCTCAACTCTTATCTACAACTATTGACACATTACTAGATTACGCTGAGCACCTTCAAGTGAACAGAGATAACCTATGTAAGGGCGGCGACCAAAAGTTATAGGACTGAATTATTCAAAGTAACCCCTAAACAGCACCACAGTAAAAAGTAAGTGGTTTGATTGAACTCCGCGTTGGAATCATTATTGTTCCGCAGGGGTGGGTTGGATCTGTGATTGATCCTATCTGATCCGAATTTCGTTTGATCACAATTTCTCATCAAATCCGGGACCCGAATGACTTTGATTCAATCTCGATCCGATCCGATTCGACATGTTGTCAGATAGATTTACGGCTGCCCATTCTGATCCGTATCCGTTGGATCGGATCACCCGACGGGTTAATTCGCTCCAATGCGGAACATCAGATATAATGTAGTATTTAATTTTCTAAACAACTTTAGTACATGTGTTTCTAGCTAACAATTTACCAAATTGACGTCGAAGCAATTTTTTGTAGTAGATACCTATAGACAACACATAGACTACATTGTATATACGATAATAAATATATTGTATATGATTGATATTATGGAATATTGTAACTGCCCATCGCCCATCGGGGGGAAATATCATGTTCGTGTTATACTATTATTGTACCTAAGTATTGATTATCTTGGTTCAAATAGGTAAATAAAATATACATGATGTACTGACATCATAAGGGTGTCCGAAAAGAATATACCCGGTTTCAAAAATTTACTGTTTTGAGAATATTGTCTGGAATTTTAAAAAGAATATTTTATGGAAATTTCGAAAGGACTTGTTTCTTTTACAATTTTAATATTTTTCGATTCATGAAAGGTGTTTTTACTATGATGGCCTTTCTAATTTTTGTTCCCCTACCGCCCAATAACGTTATTGGCATGGGACATCTCGATTATTTGAAACCGAATTCCACGCACCTGGCCGTCGATATTTTTTTAAGTATTTTCGAGATCTCCACAGCTTTTCAAAATTTCTAAAACATTTTTCAAAATTTTGAAAGCTATTTTTGAAAGATTTAAATTTCTTCTTGGAAAATTGAAAATTATTTTTGAAATTTCTGAACATGGACAGCATTAGGAAGGAGTATGAAAGCAAATTTGTGATGACGGCGTGATAGCGGAGTAGAGCGAAGTTTGAAATTTTGGCAACAAGCATGAAAATGTTGACAATATAAATCATGAGATCCCTCACGATGTCATTAGCCAGTACAGTGAAAATGTGCAAACATCTGTAGACGTGGAGAACAATACCAGGGGAACGAAGTGACATTTTCGAATGACAGCTCTTCACATTTGGACTGGATATTTTTAATGACGAATATCATCAAAAATTTGTAATTATCGCATACTATTGTTGCTTAAGCATAATAATGCGACCGGAATAGCAAATATCGGGCATGCCCAGCTCATGAAAGCAATGAAATAGGTTGGAACAAAGCAGATAAAAAATGTCCACCACCTATACTCCTCCTCCAAAAACAAAAAACTGACATAGAAAGGGAGGTAGGGATTTTGAATATACAAGAGTCGGACAAAGAATGGTTGGAATAAACCGATCAGAACTACCCCTAGCATCATTTTCTGTTCCACGCTGTCACACATCCCGGAATTCTTGGGCTTCATGTACAATTCTAGATATGCAATACACTATTAATGTGAATGGCCTTCATGCGTAGTAACACAGCCCAGTGGGGGGAATGTTAGAGGGTTGGAAGTATTTTTTTTAGAAATCGGATGGCAAATACTTAATTTATCGATTAATTTACTTACTGTGAATACGATTGAAATATTTGGGGTACACGTTGATGAATGTTGGCGCAATCAAACCATTCAACATGACTCCTATCTGGAATAGGAGCGGCAGCGAATATATAATGAGGTAAGCCGTATGAAATAAGCTGCCTTATCTGCATGCATGTGCAAGGTTTACTTACAATGTGATAGCAACATAGACGAAATGAGCCCAGAAAAATACGTTCACACAGTACCAAGCTATACGCCCCCATTTAGACGAATGTCTTAAGCACTGAGTTTCGTCCAATAGTACGGTACAATTTTAAGACGACAAGCGTGTTTGAGTGAGAATACGATAAGCGATCGACTGTCTTCGCTCAGCATTTTGGCATAAATACCAAGTCAGATACAAAATTCTAAGGTTGATCAGCCGATAAGTGTAAATTTGAACTGAGGAGTTTTAGTTTTGTAGGAGCTGTCGTTTTTAAGTTTATAAAAAGTTACCTGCTTACGTGTTAAAATTGTGATTGTATGTTTTTACCAATACAGGCTGAATATTAATTTCGTACTAGCGATTTCTTGGACTTTTGCGCCGGATATTGTGGATATATTTAAAAATTATTATCGCTAAAACCAACGGCAAACCGCCCCTTTAGTCCCCATATATCCATTACATTCGCTTCACTTAATTAAAACCGGAAGAGGCTGATGTAAATTATTCAGAGCACTCAACGGTGATGATATTATTGATTTCTGGGGAGTATCGTGGACAATATTTCTATAACTTGCAGCACAGTGTCTTGCGAAGGCACCAAAATTCTCTATGGTCGTTCACTGCTCCAGGGAAATGTCTGGAATAAAAATTTCGATACGTAAGTTTAATATAGGCAGGATGAAGTGCTTTGATGAAAAGAAAAGTAGCATTAATTAGTCCATTCATCGTAGATTGGTATAGAAGGTCGAGCCTTTAATTCAATGTACTCTGATACACTCTAATACTAGCCGAATCCTAATTCATCTACAACTAATAATACTAATAATGAGTAATAATAACATAATAATGGGAAGATGTAATTGACCAGTGCAAGTATACGTAAAATTTAAAAGTTATATTTTGTTTAATCTTTATTTTATTATAAGTACTGGATGTCGGTGTATCAAGCCACAAGAAAAATTTTGTTAAACGATTATTCGCGTAAAAACTCTTTGAATTTGAATGGACAAATAAATGTATTCAATTCAAGACATTCCTCCAACTACAGTTCTAGTGTGAGTGTAACTTTCTATATATATATACATATATCTCTAAATGGAATCCTGCAATTAGAATTATCACCAGACTCTTCACTCATGCTAATTAATTTGATTTCTTATAAAATTCAGTTACAGGAAAACTGTGAACAGTCCAGTTGCAGTTGTGAGACAACAATTACAAAAAACTATATACCGGAGATTTCCTGGTAAAGCCCGGTCTCTCATTGAACCCGGTCTCTAATACAGCCCGGTCAACATTACAGATTTTGAGAAATAGAACCCGGTCTCCAATACAGCCCGGGTCACCCATAGAGTACCATGCACTCAATGTATTTACTCTATGGGTTGGCCATAGAGTACCCATGCTCTTAATGTATTTACTCTATGGCTCCGCCTCATACACTAAGCAATACAACCCGGTATCTAATTGAACCCGGTCTCCATTACAGCCCGGTCAAAATTTCTGATTTTGCAAATAGAGCACCGGGGCTGTAATAGAAGTTCTTTGGTAAGCATTAAATATTGGATGGATTATACTGTATTAACAGTAAACACTGTACGGCAGAAATATGAATTATCATTTAATTCATTTAAGTCATTTAATCTAGTCCTTTGATAGCACAGTGGTACGGCTGGCCACAAAGGAAAACCAAGTTTTTCAACAGCTACGCATGGAAGTGTGAATTCTGATAAGATATATATCCGCGTGCATGAGTTGAAAATACAAATGTCATGTTACGAATCAATCCCCCTCATGTTCGCAATGTCGGACACCAATTTTGTTGATTACTAATAGCAAATGCGCCGTAAGTCCAACTAACCTTGGTATATAATGTTCAGAATCAGTAATCGAAGTCCTTCTTAGGACCTAGGTAGGTTCTATATACTTCATTGTTCAATTCTAATTCTTTTGAGTGATTTTGAACTTAATAGTTGAACCACGGTCCGGTCGCGTGCATATGCAGCTTGAATATGTCGATCAAGTTCAAGTGCTAACATTTGGACAGCGTTTGTAAAATTCGACATCACTCAGTCAGATGTAATTTTAAATATTAACAAAGTATTGACTTTCGTCACAAGGGCATTTATTTGAAACGACTCCGATATAATAAATCCGATTGCTTTCAGTTAATAATCCAGTTTCAATCCAATACTTGAACCAATCGCAAATAGCTCAAGAGCGGGCATGGTTAACTACGGATTTGGAATATTTGTGTGGACGACCCAATTTCTCGCAACTATATCTCTGTCCGTCAGTAGTCAACCTGTTGTGACTCATTCATCCGAAGCATGGGACATGAACCGGTTTCTGCTACCATTCAAGTCATGTTTAATTACCATTGTAACACTTGACAGCACAGAGCTATATACAACCATATCACAACCAGTGGTACTTGTGGATAGACACGGAATGCATAATTATGGTTATGGACAGATATCATTGCAAAGAACGAGAGACTTGTTCGCAACCGCACAATGGTACCGTCTTGCAACATACCTTCTCAGGTACTCTTGCACCAGTCAAGTTCTCATCATTCCGAAGATTCCAGATCCGCGCGAATTTGCCGACATTATCCGTTCAATAGAAACGTTCTATCTTTTTGATTTCTATTACAAGGTGGACTTCAACGACAAAGATACATACAGGCCCGAGGCGTACTTCCGTCGGACAAAAGACGAACTGGACTTCAAAGACACTCTACACTATCGAAAGAATTACCTCTACCTTTTTCACCGGGAAGAACACTGGGGATTATCGCGGTCAGATTTTCTCAATAAGTACATTCTTAACAGCGACTCTAAAATATACAAGGTACTTTTGACCATGCTACCGTCAGGACTAACAACCGCTGTAGTTGGCCGCCATCTATGTTCTTCTGAGAACACCGAAGCGACTCACAATATCGTCCAGATTTCTTTCTTCAACCACACGTCAGAATTGGATAAGATGTACAAAATTAATCTGCTTTCCAGTTGTGAGCCTTTTAATTTCGAGTTCAACACTCCAGAGGAGGGTGAAAGTTCAATTGGATCACCATTGTCCCAAAATATTTATTTCAACTCGAAAGAGCTCAGAAAGTATGACAATCGGACATTGGCGCTGAGAAACCTCATCATAGTCTCATTACTTCTGGATCAGTTTCCAAACTCGACAATTTCAGCAAACACGTTCGATGAAAAGGAAAATAAGTACACGCGTTGTTGCAAACGCAACGTGGAAAGGGGTCAACGGGATCAATGGAACAGTGAATTTTCTGAAACGCCATTCAAGGTAACGTATCAGACTGAAAACCCTCGTCTCTCATCCTCTTACTATTTCCGAGTGCATTTCGACTCTTACTCATTCATCACTTGCGATGGAATTGAACGTACTCTCTCATTTGAAGGTTACATCAAACCATTCATGGTCCCTGTCTGGTGCGCCATGTTATTCACCTGTGCGACCTTCATTGGGGTCATTAGAGTGATCTGGAATATGAAAGGAATTGACCAGAGTCCAGCATTCGTCATATACTGTTACATCCTTGAACAAGGCGTGGCGCTGAAATCAGTCCTGACCAGAGGTAACATCTACCTCTACTGGATACTATCGCCAACCCTCCTCACATTCGTTGTCCTTACAAATGGTTACAGAGGAATCGTGACCACTGACTTGGCTGCTCCACTACCTGAGTCCAGACTCGAGTCATTCTTCGACTTGGGAGACAACAACTATAGAATTCACGCTCTACAGAATGATGATGATTATATGGAGAGAGTACATGAATGCATTCAAAGGTTCACCGGGATTGGATACGGGGATAATCAATATGCAAGAAAAGAGGAGATGGTCAATTGTACACAGCAAATAGCATGTAAGCAAACGTGGCTAGGAAGACAATTTGGATTCTTCAGCAATAGATCCAGGCGACACAATGGGTCATATTCAAATTTACTCAATGCGCTCACTGTACCTGACACCTCAAATAACGATCAAACACCACTCTTTCTTAATTGCAACAAAACTGCGTATGTGGGTTTTTCAAAAAGCATTGACAACGAAATCCTCCGATTACGGCAATATAATAGCGACGGAAACAAGTATATCTACAAAGAAAAAGTGTCGTTGGAATTTGGGGCTGAATTCGGGATTGAAATTAAGGAAATGTTCAGAGATGATGGTTTGATCAAAGGTCGACTTCATTCTGTTGTTCAATCTGGGATTTGCAATCGGTGGATCTCTGTTTTGGAATCTCGTGAGCGTCAAAACCTAGAATCAAGAGTGAGAGGACGCTATGATGACCCGGTCACTTTCGAACCTCTGGCCTTGAATTCGAGCATCTCAACAGTGTTCTACATATACCTAATCTGCACTGCTCTTTGCATCGTCAGCATCACAGTAGAACACTATGTGTGTCACAAAAATTTGAAAGCCGTCTTTACTAAAATAAAGCATCTCGCAGAGTTGCTCCGTGTTGGATTGGAAACGTTTTGGAAGAAAATTGAAATTGTGTGTTTCCGACGATCTGCACAACATATGTAAAAGTATTGATTGATTCTGTGACAAGCTGATAGCATTGACAATTACTTGTGTATTACTGTTATTTTGGTTTTTCTGAGTCATGCATAATACTAATTTTAAATTGAATGTTGGCTCGACTTCGCCGGTACTTGCACGTTGAATCACTTCACTATATTCTTAGATTGGAACTATAACCATGCGAGCTGCAAAGTTCTAACGAATACCAATAATATAGTACCGGTAATGCATACCGGCACTATATTTACTCAATAGCCACTCGGTTACCCAGTACCAAAGAAAAACTTTTAAATATGATATGTTGTAAATATTTCTAGTTAGTTAATCGATGTCAAACTATAGTAATTAAACGTGATTGACTTGCAAATCTATAAATTTTACAACCTAATGAAATAAATGTGCACTAGTAGACCCGTTGCCTCAAAGCCTAAATCTGGATTTTCTATTCTGCTGAATTTTATTTATTCGATCCTAATATCTCCTCACAAGATTCCTTTCGACTATACAAATTTGCAAAATACACAGAAAAATTCAACAAAAAAATCAGTTCTAGTTATAAACAGACTTGGGTCAATTACATTGGTAATTGTAATTTCAATTACAAAATACAATTACAATTACTTAATCGTAATTGTAATTAGTTACTTTCAGAATCGCAGCTGTAATTTGTAATTTTAATTAAATACTTGAGAAATTGTGTGTAATTGTAATTGTAATTTGTAACTGAATTTATATTTCTCTCAATTACTTTTACAATTACTTAAAATATTGACTATCAAATACAACAATGTAACTTTCTATGTTAGCACACATACAATCATCATTTCGAGAAAGTAATTTGAATTGTAATTTGTAATTGTAATTGCATAATTGTAGTTAATTACTTTCAAAATTTCTCCATGTTTATCTCCATGATAATTACTTACAATCAGAAATGAGGGTGTAATTTGTAATTCATTATAGTCTTAAAGCAATTGACCGAAGTCTGGTTATAAATACATTCGCATTCACTACTCACTGTTACTCCTGTGTATATTTATACTAGGATGTATGTCGTTCCGTCAAGGTTACGCCACATAAGGACGAGGAAGCGTGGCGTACGTTGTCTCGTGTTTTCAAGTGTATAATATCGTTTCCATAACTATTCACCTTTTCTTGTTTTTGATATCAGCTCGCAACGCGTCCTAAATCCAAACGTCTTTTCAGTAGAACTCACATAAATTCCGCTCTCTCGTAATGTTATCATCGGAATGCGCAGTCCGATTTGGCCCGGATTTTGCCTGCCCTGCAATTCCACTCCGCCCGCTCCACCTAATCGTTTTATAAACTCCATGGCTCGGCCCGGTGCTTTGTTCGTTACCTTTTCGGCTGGCCCGGCCCGGCCCTTCTGCTCTCTCTACTCTCTATTTCTTTCCAATCGTTGTTCGTTTTTTGGACGTTACCCTGACATCTTTTAGCTGCAAACCTTTGTCTATCCCGACATCTTTTAAGATTTTGCAGCACTTTCGCATTTCAACCTTCTGCATATATACTTTTTTCCTTCCCGTCACTATCACTTTGATATTCCTTCATGAAAAAGTGAAGAAATAATCCCGCCTATCTCCCATATATTGAAGCAACGTAAAAGCAACCAAAAAGTGACTGGTTTTTTTTTAATTAAAAAAAACAGATACCTAAATAACCGACTATTATTTCAATTCTTTAAATATATTTTTATCTCTTAAACGCGTCCAGGGCTCTTCGTAATAGCATAACCCGACTGATTACTTGGTGAAGCGTTATTGAAGTAAATATACTCATAACGAGAAAGCCATTATAAGTAACAAAAAAGTAACATGAAATAAATAAATCTATCTATCTAATCTATGCGATCTATAAAATTCGATGTATGTCACACAGCCCGTGGCATTGATTTGTAGAGCCAGAACAGCACGGATACACTGCGCGACAAGCCAAATGCAATTCACTTGACTGTGGGATTAACTGCTGATAAAATATTCATAAACAAATACATGGTTGCAGAGATTAGGGCGGGGCTGCGAAGGCCTTACTAGTTAGGAATTGCGTATTGCAACAAGAAAATGTAATTTGTATTTTGTGGTTTCTGTGTGACTTGAAAAGGAAATTTTCTGCCATGTATTCTGTCTAATACTTATTTCATCATCTCAGCCTCAGCATTCATCTAAATACAATTTGAGCACAGTTTTTGTAACTTTTTTTATAATCGGTTATCAATCATCAGTTTGATTATTGTAAAGGGTTTTCTCATCTCAGAATGAGAAAGTGTGCTAATGGTGTAGAACATCATTCCAGCCCTTTCCCTTGTGAGTACAGCACGGGATATACACCGATTTCATTGGATAATACTCTACTTTTTTATAAATTGATTCATCCATGGAAAAGTTTTTGACAGTATAAACGCAGTTAACATATTAGTGGCTAAGTTAAAGCTCAATATTTGACCTTTACTTTTTTTTTCGTATGCTTTGGTCTAAGTAAGTTGGTAAACCAGAACTATAATATTGTTATGGAAGTATGCACCCTAATACTGGAATGGATATTCTTAATATACGGAGACTGTTTGAAGAATGTTGTAAATATTTATGTTATACTGAGTGTATTTCTGTGTTCCGTTTCTAGAAATTATTGACTTTTACGTAATTATATAGAACTTTGATGCCCGTTCTCCATGGAGTCCATTACCTGCTTTTTAATTTGAATTAGTAATGGATTTTTCAGGTATGGAAACAATTCAAAGCAAATGGAAAGACGATGAGAAAGATAAATAGAGACATTGAATACGAAATATCGAATTACCTTCAATTAATACAATCAATATAGGCCTAGAAAATGTTAAAAATATACCAGAATTCTATTAAACATTAAGGTCAGCACTCTGGTTCTGGTTCAGTCAGATTCTGGACTACAAATCAATCATTCGGCACGTCCTTTGTCCTGTACATGAACCAGGTACAATGATTTCAAAAGAAACACTAGAAGAGCTAAAAACATTCATAAAGATCGGGAACGCCATGAATCTTTTCCCTTGGAAATGGAACCCATCCA
>JAQGCA010004697.1:0-10043 GCA_034698945.1 Protaphorura quadriocellata
ATTACAAATTACAATTACAAATTAATTTCTCAATTTTTTTCAATTACAATTACAATTACAAATTACTTTCCTGAAAATCTCAATTACAATTACAATTACAAATTACTTTCCTGAAAAAGCTCAATTACAATTACAATTGCAAATTACTTTCGTCAAATTTGTAATTACAAATACAATTACTCCGAAAATGTGTCGTAGTGATTACAAATTACATTTGAGATTTATTGGTGTATTCAACAGAAATTACAATTATGTAATTGTAATTGTATTTTGTAATTTAATTACATAAACAATTCAATTACAATTCAATTACATACGTGTAATTGTAATTGACCCAAGTCTGATACCAATTGTTACTTAAGCGCTCGTCAGCGCCGCTACGCGCGTCGGATTTTCAAGTAAAATAGCGCCCTAAATCCTTCATAAGATTCTCTACGGAATGCATATCTCACTTTTTGTCCTACTCCCCCAGACTCTCCTGGCCAGGGGTGGCAAAGGTTATGTGTGACCCTGTAAATCAACTGAGCTGAAAAACAATTCTATCACGCAGACTGCTCTTCCAAAACTGGGCTTCTACACTTCTTCAAAATTTGATGAAAAAGAGATAATTCAGATGTACTTGAACGACCGCGACTGTAGTAATGTTGTCGCATTTTTCCACGGCACTATTTATCATGGAGTCAAATTTTCAGCACTGAAGACAGAACTTTATGCGGGTACTATCTGTTCTCTTCAAACTTATTGTTATTTAAAAAGTATTTAGTGGCAGGTGGTTTAAAAAGTTTGAAAGTAATTAT
The DNA here is from genome assembly GCA_034698945.1 of Protaphorura quadriocellata. Classification (NCBI taxonomy): domain Eukaryota; kingdom Metazoa; phylum Arthropoda; class Collembola; order Poduromorpha; family Onychiuridae; genus Protaphorura; species Protaphorura quadriocellata. The sequence continues at coordinate 798 of JAQGCA010004697.1, forward strand.
TTTGGAAATTAATTGCATAGACGTAGTAGACGAGGCAGACATTGACGACGCGAGTGTCTATTGGCGAACTGGATATCGACGGCGAGAATGACAAAAACTGGTCTCAATTAATTAACAATAAGTATGCTGAATTCATAGATTTTTACGTGAGATTTAATTAATACCTACAACTCTTACTGAACTCGACTAGAAACATTCCTATTTTTATTGTGGTTGCGTTTGTATATGTCATTTCAGATCCACCGTGAATGAGATATGTCGAAGTCATGAAACTGCAGGGCGATAAAACATTTGTATGATAATGTTTCACGTTATTATCGAATAATACAAATTAGAAATGATTTTTTTATTGAATTCTGAAAATTATAATTGAAAATTAAATAATATATTGTTTAACATTATTAAGATTTTATTTTCGATTTCTATAAATTCTCTTCCTGAATCACCACACCATTAATAAAAATACTGTCTGAATATTTTGCAAGAGCTAACATTTCTCTGATTTGATTTCTAGACCTGTCAATCTTAGCTCAAAATAAATACTATGTACTCGAGCATTATATAATTTTGGTTATGCAGGTGATTCCCAAGATATAAATATTTTTGGCCGCCATAATTGACAGTTTCTCGGAAATATAAATAGGCAGTAGACATTTATGGGCCCTAGCAGGTTATAGGGATTTAGCTGGATTTTGGATATCTTCTTGGCTCTCTTGACTCAACAATATTTGCGAAGGTCCCAACCCAGAGTCTGGGCGTAGCACATTCACCCTGTATTTTATTAGCTTCAAAGTGGTGCGTCTATTTGGGGTACATTCGTCACAAAAGTTGTTCAGGAGGTCCAGCGCTAGAAGTCATTCAAGGTCGAGCAATATCCATCTGGCCTGTTCATGTCTGCGTTGTCCTTTTGCCACATTTGCCACATTTTTGATGTATCTTCGGAAAATTCTGCAAATTTTAACTAGTAGAGAAATCTCTGCGATGCATTGTTTATTATCGCAGGGTGGCAGATATGTCTTTTGGTATTCGCTTCTACAAGGTGTTCACGAAATAGGTATCAATTGTTTGATCGCGTAATCGCCTGGATACGTGAGTTTATGTTATGGTCAGTTCCATCAAAAGTTATAAAAATTTATTGCTCATGTACTTTAAATTCACGTTGGCTCATAATGCAAACACTAGTTTGTGTCAGTTGAAGTTAACTGTCAATCAAAAAATAATTGTTACACTTAGTTCACATTTAACCGTTCATGAGATAAATATGCGTCTCAATTAGAAAATCAGTCAGAACTATAACATAAATACTCGTATCCATGTGAAAACGCGACCAAATAATTGATATATTTTTCGTGAACACCCTGTGTACATATAACAATGTGTGGAGCTGGTCGGTAAAAAAAGGAAATTAGACAAAATAACCTGAAGTCATACGGATTTGTAACGGATGGATCGATCCTTGTCTTCTTGGAAGGAAATGTTATTTTTAATAAATTTAAAAATACACCAGAACCTTTCCATTGCTTTACAAAAATACAGTGTTTTGGTTTCATTCCTATCTTGCCTTGCCAATTGCGTTAAAATTTTGAGTCGAATTTTCAAGCTTTTAAAATGCATGGACCAGGTAAATTAAAATCTTATTCTCATTTTACAGCAATTTTTGTTTTGTTGGCAAACTCGCATATTAATTTATTATGTTTAATCCAGTGCAGGGCCAATCTTTGGCTGCCTATGCCAGACAATTCGATCTTGCGCATGGGTGGACACCAGCTCCTCTGAGTTGGCTCACCACGCCAAGGAATTCGTTGACGGGCGTGAGATGATACCAACTAAAAATTTTAGACGGAGTCTACAACCTCGACCGAAGAAGTTCAAATGTTTCATTACCTGGGTTGGAGTTGGAGTCTTACCTGAAAATATACAGTACGAAATACAAGTGGGTACCTTGAACTCTTTAAAACGATGTAAAGTCGAATCTTTGAGTCATTCATTGTAGGCAATCAGAGCTTCTAGGCTTACTAATTTAAAAAATACATTGGGTGTTAATCAGCAACTAGCAATTACGCCGGCCTACGGCGGGGTCATAAGGGAACCGAATAAGAGAAGGCCACCCGCCCGGCTACCCTTCCAATTCCCCAACCTCCCCTTCATATCATGGGACGGAACTATCTGCGCTTATTATGGTAAAAAAACAGCCCCGAATAACTATCTACATTTTGGCACTGGTTTCAACAAATTGTGTCTAGTAGTTTTCTCGTAAATGAGTGATTAAAAATCTTTAAATTTGCCCCACATCAGGGGAATATTTTTTGGACTTTTTCATTGCCCCATTTCGTTCCTAGATGAATTCTCTACATTTCATACACTACTGGTTCTAATTAAATCCGAAAAATAGTTTCATTACAAAGCGAGTGCGAAAAAACTGGGTTATTACCCCCCGTTAGGGGAAGAGACATTTTCCGAAAAGTATTCCATAAAATGCATTCAGAATGTTTCTGAATCCATTGACACCGGAATTATTAAAATCCGTTGTGTAGTTTTCTCAAAAAATTCGTGAGCACAGACGCTCAGACATTTGGACAAACGACAAGTACTGTTTTATAGAAGTGCATTTCAGAAAGACGTGAAATCAGAAATAGACGATAAGCTGTCATTTGACTCAGAATGTGTTTATCTCTGAACTCCTTTCTGAACTCAAGTAAGTCGTAACTCAAACAAATGTGTGAATTAGGTATGCAATTACATTTAAAACTATATACATCTTTTACCTAAACCAATAAAAATATCACACAGATTGCTGTGACAAAATTTGGCTGTCTCAGAAGCGATGATTATAGTGATGAAAATGTAATTACACTAATCTTCATGGAAGACCCCGTCTGCAATAATGTCGTCACTTTTTTCCACGGCTCTATTTATCTGGGAATCGAATTTTCAGCACTAAACACGGAACTATATGCGGGTACATATTTCTTATCTATTCAAATGTATTGGCAAAGTTGTTTAAAAACATTGAAAGCAATTAATTTCAAAGAAATCAATTGTACTTAGACGTTGAAGACGAGGCAGAAAGCGACGACGTGGGTGACGAAGAAAATGGTACCAATTGACAAATGTGGTCAATTTCTCGAGTTATTATATTAGGTTTGATTGATGTCCTCTGTCTTGTCTTCTTACTCTTCTACATATACAACTACAACGCCTACGGTGTGCAATGCAGGGTGATTCAAAACCAACCTACTGTTCGTCCTAATTTCCGCAATTTTAACTTTATCCGAAAAGTGAAAAGCCAATTTATTTGAATTTTAATTCCGCGTCTTTTGAGCAGAAAACATTTTTCAAAATTGAAAAAAAAGAATTTAAATTTCAAACTTTTGAAATTTTTCAAAATTTTTTTTGGGTTGAAATTTATTTTTGAAAAATTTGGGAAATGAGAATTTTTGAGGATTTTTGGAATTATTGTCCCCCGATGAACTCTCTACAATTCATACAATGGTCCTAATTAGGTCCGAAGAATAATTTCCTCGTAAAAAGCGAGTGCAAAGAAATTGGATTATCCCCGTCATGGGAAGGGACCTTTTTCAATTTTTGCCATTAGAATGCATCCGGAAGAATTCTAAATCCAGTGACACGGGAAATATTAAAATCCGTTCGGTAGTTATCTCCCAGATGCACAGATATCCGGACAAACAGAAAGTACTATTTTATATAAGTGCATGATAACGCATTCTCAGAAAGATGTAAAATCTGAATCTGAAATGGACGATAAGACTCATAATTTGACTCAGAATATGTGATATTTCAACACTTCTGTCATCGCACCACACAACTCACGATAGATACTAAGTTCAGGGCATAACCCCGAGTGTTAGCGTTTTTGATTGCCCAAATATGTCAAACTAGCGGGTTGTGAGTACCCGTCGACTGATCGCATAAAAACCGTAGTGTGCATTCCGTCGCTATGAACAGAAATAGGTCATACGTAAATACATATTTCTTTGGAAGATGGCAAAATAATTGCAACTGTGAATTTTGTCGAACTTGCTCTTAGAGGTCTTAGACGGACAATATAATTCGACAAGGGATGAGGAAATATGTAAAATATCGGAAGCCGAGAGCTTGGCCTTCCAATGTGACAGTTTCACATGCATGTCTGACAATTGAGGAAACAAATGCGATTGGGGAAACCTACGAAGGATTAGAACTCGAGTTTTTTTTGTAATTTGAACCAAAGAGTATAAACACTTTGATTTGAATACTTCAAAGTTGTAATTTTTGCATGACGGACTTTATTAAAAATTTCGAAGTTACAATTACAACTCCATAACCATTTCTGCACTCTAAATCACACACACGAGTAATTCGTCATTTGTTTGAGCAAATATTAATATTAATAATAATAATTAGGAGCGCCCAAAACATTATCTTTTGTATCTCACAATGTACCGCCATGGCATTGCACTGAAGTAGAAATGACACATTCTGTTATTCACGGAGTCGGGCGCAATGTACCACCACTGGCTTAGTCGGCTTGATTTAGAAGGCTTGACAGTACTTCATTGTTCCCCCAGAAGACCTCGAATGGATTGGACCGGACCGGATTCTTTATTTATGTGTTATTCCAAATGCATTCACACATACAAGTATGATCATTGTTTGTCTCACAGGCGTCTCCTCATTAATAATAAATAATAATACATACATATATCTGGCAATGTAGAATATCGCCAGGTATGTTATAAATACGCGCATAATTACTTCGACGTTTTTCATACGCTGGCGCCCAAACTTTTTGTCATAACAGAATAAATCGTATACTAACTTCTTTGTGGCAGACTAACATTATTTTTATCGCGAAATTCCTTAATAATATGCGCAGGTATTCGACCGAAGTAGAATATATCGTAATCCGAAAGTTTCCGGGAATGTTTTCATGCTTCCTGGGAACTTTCGCAAAAAAAATGGTAATTTTACAACCCTAGGTAACCCACACGATCGTATGAATTAGGTATGCAATTACATTTTAAACCATAAACATCATATTACCTAACCAATGAAAATATCACACAGATTGCTGTGACCAAATTTGGCTCTTACACTAGTTCTAATTTTATGGATGAAAATGTAATTACACTAATCTTCATGGAAGAGGAGGAAGCCGTCTGCAATAATGTCGTCGCTTTTTTCCACGGCTCTATTTATCTGGGAATCGAATTTTCAGCACTGAAGACGGAACTATATGCGGGTACATATTTCTTATCTATTCAAATGTATTGGCAAAGTTGTTTAAAAACATTGAAAGCAATTCATTTCAAAGAAATCAATTGTACTACGTTGAAGACGAGGCAGAAAGCGACGACGTGGGTGACGAAGAAAATGGTCCCAATTGACAAATGTGGTCAATTTCTCGAGTTATATAATATTAGGTTTGATTGATGTCCTCTGTCTTGTCTTCTTACTCTTCTATACAACGTCTACGGTGTGCAATGCAGGGTTATTCAAAACCAACCTACTGTTCGTCCTAATTTCCGCAATTTTCACTTTATCGGAAAAGTGAGATAGCCAATTTATTTGAATTTTAATTCCGCGTCTTTTGAGCAGAAAACATTTTTCAAAATTAAAAAAAAAGGAATAAAAATTTCAAATTTTTATAAAGTTTTTGCAAATTTTTTTTGGATTGAAATTTATTTTTGAAAAATTTGGGAAATGAGAATTTTTGAGGATTTTTGAAATTATTACTGCAATCAAAATTTCAGTTTGTTTTTCATTTTCTGATATTTATATTTACATTTTCGTTGACAGCGCGCCCTGTGAAGCGCGCAGCCTATTCTGACATATCTTAAAAGACGCGCAATTAAATTTCGAATATAATGGCTATCTCACTTTCCAGATTAAGTTAAAATTGTGGAAATTAAAACGAATAGTAGGTTAGTTTTGAATCACCCTGTAAATGATAACATTTTGATCTCATTTAAAATCGACTAGTGAATTCGACTGGAAACATTCCAACTTTGTATCTCATTTCAGCTCCTCCGTGAAAGAGCCAGGAGGTGAATACATGAAACTGCAAGTCGATATCACCGTTGTCTGCATGTCGACACCTCACCTTATCATTATTATCGTAGCGTAAAAAAATAATTATAAATGAATTCACGAATCAAATGTATAACATTCATAAGATTTTATTCTCGATTTCTATAAATTCTTTTTCTTAATCACAAAACCATTAATAAAAGTACTATCGAAATATTTCACAGCATCGTACATTTGACTAAAGTTACACATATTTGAGCACTTAAATGGATGGACAAGGTAATTCACGTACAGTATTCATACATCAGTTGTGCTTTTGAAACCTCTAGTTCAGTATTTCATTACAACGAGTTTTGTCATTCCCGTTTTGTCAATCTTCTCTGGCAAATTCGATCAAAATCATAGCATGTGTTTGGTAGACAAAGTCAGAATGAACGATGTGATGCTTTAATTTCCGAAGAAGAACGACAAAATGGGAATGACCAAACTGATGAAATACTGAGATTTCAATATTGTGGTCGGCAGTTGATTTTGTTGATTGGATTTCAAGAACGGTCGCGGTCGTGGTGACGAACCTGAAATTCCATCAATTTGAACCCAATAAGGCCACGGGTTAATGAAACTGGATGAGAATCTCATAAGTTCTAAACTTTAATTATTCTTCTAGTCCAATAACTTCATTCTAAGCCTAATCGCGTCGAATCCCAGTGAGACGTTCAGTCGTTGCATCAAGTCAAATAGGGAGACATACTTCTCACTCACCCAGTATTTTCAAAGGTATTAATTTTGCGTAAACTTTTTAGACCAAGCAAATATCAACACTGACAGTGACGAGGGAACTGATCCGGTTTCATTCGACTGACATTCATGACTTTTTCGAATGATTAAATTATACTGAATTGACGGTTTTCCACTTTCCTGCCCATAATGGTTGATTTAATTGTTAGTAGTTTTACCAATTTCATCCATGACTTTAAATCAGTCAGTTTTAGATTTTGTGACAATATCTGAATACATAAGCAGTGAAATGAGCTATAATGTATTTAATCACATTCCGCACTTGAAATTAAGAATCCCTCGATTCTGACGCTTTCACAACGTAGCAAGGGGGAATGAGGATGATTTTACGTGATGTTTGATTTTTTTTACGTCAAGGTTCAAAATCATTGTGACGTGAGAATTGTTAACTTTTAAATTAATATCTTGAATTACTTCAGAAAATCGTTGAAATGTTTGGAATAATAACCTAGAAGTTGAAAAACCTCATAACATTGCATATTTTTTGGCATTTATTGGCCCAGAAATCAATACTTCCAGTTATAATATTAAATTGATATTATATTTTCTCCGACAAAATTACACTCAAATATGCAAAGTTGTGAGGTTTAGCGTCTTCTAATTAATTTTTCCAAACATTTCAAGGATTTTTGAGGATAGAATTATTTTCGATTTCTTAAAAAGTTCAAACAAAAATTGAGTTTTGAGTGTTGCGTGAGCTACACTGATGATGGCTGAATGGCTGAATGGTCTAAAGATGGTTGGAAACGTGGCTCCGGTGAGAGGTGTTTGCGGTAGGAGCAAGGACAATAATTCCCGGTGCAGGCACTGCAACGAGTACGAATCCTTAGCCCATGTCCTTGGCTCTTGCGAATTTGAAAAACTTTTAATCACTTCCCGACACCGTCGAATACGTTCCTTACTTGCTGCATCTCTGAAGACTACAAACATAACAGTTCATGAAGAAATACATTGTGTTAGTGAAAAAGATTCAAATCCTCGAGTTGATATTATAGCATTTGATTCAGTGTCGAGGGAAGGTTTCATAATTGACCCAACTATCCGGACCGAAACAGGCAAGAATCTACCAGAAAATGTAACTCTTGTATACCCTACTTAAAAGATAGGTACAATCTTCGTCAATTGGAAGTGATTGGATTGCTAGTTGGATCGAGGGGAACTATTACCACTTTTCTTGAAGAATTTTCCCAAAAGTTTAAACTGCCAAAGAAATTGGCTACCGATGTTGCCATCATAGCACTGAAGGGGTCTTCTCAAATTCTCCAGAACCACCTATACAACTAAAATACTACAAATAATCTCTATAATTCTACATCTTGAAAAAAAAATCCTTAAGTTATTTAACCCTCAACCATTATGTAAAAAAAATATTTTTGTAACGTATACTGAGTCTTACGGCTAACGTTGATGTAACGTCAGTGATTATCGTTTTTGAATAAATGATGGTTGTTTCTTCTAGAATCGAATAGTAGGATGACTTATTGATATTGCGGTGAAATTGCTAATGTCATAATAATATAATATTGTCAGATATCAAATTGAAGTTGGAATGATAATTACAGTAAATGTATACAAAGGCATTTCTGCATTAAAATCCATTAACAGAGAAACGAGAACGACAATTTCAATTGAAATAATAATTACAGTGCAGGTATACGCTCCATCTTCAATCACAGTGCAGGTTCACGCTCGTCTACGCTCATCGCCAATCCATCTTCGCGTTCGTTAAAACGCTAGTTTAAATAAATGAAGCCTCTTTTAATGTTCAGTCGGAAACAACTCACATAGATCCTAAATGTTAAGTGAGCCATGGAATAAGGTCAGAGCGGATATTTCAAGCGATGATTTCCTGATGAATAGGTAAATTATATGGTTTTAGCAAGTATGACAAAACTGTTCGTGGCATCCGAGCATTATGTTCCACGCGAATGAATTTGTATTTCATTTCTGTTGTCTTGAGGAGACTCTTGCTTGTATGTTTGTTTGTTTTTTTATTAGAGTGTTAACCCCTGCATTCAGACATACAGAGTATGCTTGTTGATTGGATCCGAGAATAAGCTACTAATATATTGCTAACACGCCCAATATTACGACATGACCGAATTTTTGACGTTTTCCGTGAATTTTGAGTTGAAATGAATGCATGAGTCAGGCTCAGGATGCATAGAACTCAGAGGATTTCTCTTCAAAAGACAGTGTACATTGTACAAGGTATTCCAGTAATTACAAGTAGAACTCGTCGCCTATTTGCTGCATCCAAGCTTAAACCGGAATCTGTCGAATATTTGAGACAACTATGCAGCGGGACTGATTCGTAAATAATAAATAATTTAGTGTTTCTTGTTAGCTTACGTAATTATATTATGTGCATTGACCGCACATAGGATGTTTGTCACATCCTTCATTCCAATTAACTTG
>JAQGCA010004698.1:0-10042 GCA_034698945.1 Protaphorura quadriocellata
CCCCATCTCTCTACAGCAGGTGGTCAGATTTCTCATTTTCCCCATCTCTCTACAGCAGGTGGTCAGATTTCTCATTTACCTAGTCTATAACCACTCAACCACTCTCTGCAATTTCCCTACCACTCACTACACCCTACCAACTACTCATCACACCGTCTCAACCGCACTCTTCAACCTTCGAACTACTCTCCACAATCTCCCACCCACTTAATACTCTATCTCAACCACTCCCTTAACACTTTTCCACGGGCTGTCACCCAGTCGCGACTGTTTATTATTGGATCGGATTGGATTGGATGTAATTTTATTTAAGTCATCCATAATCATAGCTCGCACATTGAAGGTGGTTTACACCGACTTGACTTCATGTAATTACAAATTGTCTAATGTCTTTTTTTATTTGTTTTGTAGATAAGAGCCGCTTCGAAATCAAGAGCGACGATGACTTCTTCTGAACGAGATGACGCGTCGGTAGTCCGAATGCTCCTATGTGTCGTTTTGGTCTTTACATTTTGTTACTCGCCTTCCGCCGCAGTTTCAATAATATGGCTGTCATCCAAACAAATCCCTTCTATGTTGGGAGAAATCGCTCTCATTGGATGCGGACTGAATTCCGGAATCAACTTTATCATTTATTTCTTCATGGGTCGATCATTTCGTCGCACATTCTCTGAAGTTTTCAAACTTGACTCTCCAAGGACTAACTTTTGTCTGTAGTGGAATAAAACCGACCAATCCACATACTTTACCGGGAGATACGCGCGCATACGAACAGCAAGGACATCCTCCAAAGTATATACATGAATAAAATAAAATAAATGTGAATGACACAACGCACAGAAATTATTCTCATCTATATGTTGTGATCTATGTGTATTCTCTACATGGGTGTACTCCATATTAAAAAATTGAAATTCGGATATTTACCAGTCAACTTTTTCTTCAAAAAAACTTACGCCGATAACGGAATGTGTTTGGATTCACCTGGAACGGTTATTTTCCAATATTTGGTTTTAGTCTGTGAAAATTGAGCATTGCTGGAAAGAATCAAAACAAGAATGAAAACAAATTACGTAACACCTGCATGGATTGCCAATATGAATCATGCAATGCAGTAGAAAAGTTGAGATTTCTGCTGTGGTTGAAGTAAACGTGCTGTTCGCATTCTCATATAATTCTTTCATTTTCACATCGTGGCTCAATAAAACTCAACTCAATAGCGTGATCTCAGAAGAAAACCAGATTAAGAAGTGATGGGAATGATTATACTACTGTACTCCATGTCGTGTCTGCAGGCTGGTATTAACTAGACTTATTGGAATGAGTTTATTCCCAAACTGCATGGTTTTGTTACGCCGGCCAATTTCAAGTCCAAATCCTGTAAAATTTACATGGCAGAATTATACATATCTCTGAAAATTGCAGTGTAATCCGCTCGCAACATTAGAGATAAATCGATTCTTAGAATTAGAAAAAACTATTTGTCAAAAATTGATAGTTTCAATTGTCACTATAACAAACAACACTAGCAAACAATTGTTACTATTTACAGTTATAATATTGTAGGAAACAGTTCAAGAAGAAACAAGTCATATTTACAGAGGGTTAATGGGAAGGTAACCTCCATTTTGATGAGATAGAAACTTTTCTACCCCTTTTAGGGTAAACTTTCCGTCATTCCTCAAAAGAAAGTTGTCGGTTTTGTGACATTAATCTTCTGTTTTAACAAGCCAAACCCGAAAAATTTCACCGGATTTGTATCAAGGACTTTTCGAGGTCTTTCCACCTACAGGTCCCGCCCACTTGGAGGCAAGACTAATTCTGGCTTTAACATTTAATTCGACCACGTACAAGGTGTACTGATGAGATACGTGAACACAGTATTGTACTAAATAAACACTTAGTGGGGCTTTCCTGTCTACGTTTCAGCGATCAAAGACTGTGATGCGATAATATTGACCCTCCGTGGTAATGTGAGAAGTATAACGGCTCTCAGACCAAAGATTTGTCCTGTTTCGTCTTATTTTTTTAAAACTATTTTGTACATTTCAGAGAAAAGTTGTGTGAAACCGTTTGGTGGATCAAATTTACCACTCAAGATTTACAAATCACAAGTTACGATTTCAAAACCATGAAATGTTATTTGCCCTCTGTGTTTTGGTCCATGTCCAAATGATTTGGTTTTCCACACAGAAATAAATAATACAGTTTATGGACAATGTGGCTATATATGATTCAGCAAGAAATGACAAAGCGCTGATTTATGATCCTCGCACACGAAAGTGTCACCTCATTTGTCAAAATTTAATCAAAGTGATCCCAAGGTTTGGGCATATTCGCTAACCACTGCCATATATTTTAGGGAAAACGTTAATTTCTTACATTTATCGCAAAAATTATTCGAAGTCAATGATAAATACTCTAATTGTTCACAAGTTTTCTGTCCAGAGGGTAGATAGCTGACCGTCGACCCTACGAAGTGTCACTCAAAATGCGAACGGATTTCATTTTTTCGAGAACGCTTCCAGAATTCGACACAGACGTGAACTTGGCTGAATTTAAGTTGAAATACCTCGTAAGTAAACACTCTCGTCGTGGACAACTTTGATACCAAAAATAATTTTTAAATAAAGATATTATGAATCGATTTCTTTATATAGTTTTCAGAAAAATTCAATCAAACCTTGGCAGCCTTTGACTGCACGAACGAATTATTTATTATAATCTACAAGGTGATTCCAAACGATTGGTCCCGGACACGGTGCGTGCGGTCAAAGTTCGGCGTTGCCAGTAAAAGTAAAACTAAAAGATTTAATATAGAAATAATGCTGCCATTTATGAAGCGAATTGCACTGACAATGCAACCCAGAGATTGATTGGGCCAAACGTTAAATTTTTAAATCGAGAGATATTGGGGAGCGAGATTTTTGAAGCGTACTTTAAATCTATGATTGTGAATAATACAAAAATAATTAGTAATGTATAATTTTCTCACAAACTGTATATCTCACTCAGTTTCGGCTTTACGGTGGAATGCAACCATAATGGGGCACCCTCTTTGAGCTGACAGTAATAATACGTTGTCTGGTTATTTAGATAATGATGAAAAAAACCAAAATATGTTAAAAAATTGGAAAAACGAGTAGAATTTAGACAAGATCAGATGTGAAATTGGGAAATCCGTCCTTGTCAGTTGTTTTATTTTAATTGTGTTTTGATGAAGATTTATGCCTTCGTGCGGTGGAAGATCATTATGCTTTCTAGAAATAATTCCTTATTTAAGTTTCTGTGAGGGTGACGACCCACCCTGTATATTTAGCAGAACTACTCATTTGTATTATGTATTTGTCTTGTGTTTCTCTGTATGAAAGTTAATTATGTGATTAAAATGTTGTTCGTACAAACTTAAGTATGTGTATTTTGAAAAATTGATTTGTGTTTATATTTCTTCATCACTTGACGACGAGTGCAAAGGATGATTCTTTGTTATTAAGTACTAATGAATCTAAACTGTCAGAAACGGTCGGCGACGTCCTTGCAGATAGATGTGCTAATTTTACAAGATCATTATTAAATTATCACCAATGCATTGCCGGAAGAAATGAACACAACAGTGCATGTGTAGTACAATACATGCCAGTTTTTGAAGGAAGTTTTATCCAAGGTGATTTGATTTTATTATTTTATTTGTCCAAACAATTAATATTGAAATCAGGAATTGTTTTATATGTGATTCCACTAATTTATTTGCAAACCTTCACAATCAGTCAGACTAAAGTATATTTTTGGTCTGACATGACAAAATAATTTACATGTCTTTTATTAAGAAAAGTACACAATAATTTACTAATTTAAAATGTCCCACTTATATCTTTATGTCAATATGCCAACCACAGCTAGCTGGATACAATCTCACATGATGTATATCAATGAGGAACATGTTTTTGAAAAACAGAAGTGCGTAATTATTATATTAATTCACAATCTATATTTAATTAAGAATACCAACCATGACTAGCTAGAATCAGCGTGACATATTTTGAACATCTGTGTCAAACAGATGTACGAAATACTAAACAATCACAAATAACTACCATGAAATTCACAGAGACGCCAACCATATCATACACGCTAAAAAATGGTTGTGCAGCTGACCTTTCGGACGATGACGACGAAATTGAGATGTTATTCTAAGAAGTCAACCCAGATCCGGACAACGAGATGTTCGCCATTTGGTCCAATGATAATGGTTCTATCATTCACGGCGTATCTCCGACTGTTTTGGGAGGAGTGATGAACCAGACTAACCTGACCAAACCGCATCTCGTGGATTGCAACAAAACCGTAGTAATAAGCCGCAAGATGGAGGTGAGGACGACGCGGAGGTCTCACCGAGGTCAGAAAATTTTTCAAGAGAGGACGTAGTCTTGGCGGTGGGTGAGCCAACGCCCAGCACATCCCAGGGGTCATTCTTACGTATTGTGAAGGCTGAGAGCATCAGCACCAAACACCAAAATCAAGAGTCTGATTTATATTATGTTCTCGTGTTGACACTTTTCTCTGTGTGAAGGTTAATTCTATGATTAAAAGATTGTTCGTACGTTTGTACGTATGTCAATTATGACAAATTGATATGTATTTGTATTTCTTCCTCACTTGATGAGCGGAAAAAATGATGTATTATGTTTTGCTAATGACTCTAAATAGTCAGAAAGTGTCGACGACGTCGACAATCGAGTCGAGTCGAGTCGTGTCGTGTCGAGTGTCGACGGTGTTGTGAAACCATGTGCTAACTTTACAAGATTATTATTAAATTATCACCAATTCATTGCTTGAAGAAATGAAAACGACAGTCGTAGTGCCACAATACAATACAACCGTATATGCTAATTCCTGAAGCGTGGCCTTACTCAAGCTGCTGAATTATTTAATTTGTGCAAGCAGTTAATATTGAAACCATGAATTTATTCAAGTTTGATTCTACTAATTCTTCATACATGAACATTTTCATACCTTCACACTCACTCAGACTAAAGTCTATTATCGGCCTGACTTGATGAAATAATTTACGTTTTTTATTATAAAAATACATGTTCGAGAATCAAAACTATAAACTACCGAATTATTATTATAATTCAAAATATTCATGTCAGAATACCAACCATAACTAGCTGGCAACCGTGTGACATAATTTTAACATCTACTACAAATAGCTGACATTGCAAAAAATCCAATGGAACAAGGCAAGGCTATTTGACTGGAAATCAATTGTGTCAAACAGATGTTCAAAGGGTAATAGTAGTACTAACCTAATACACTTAATCACCAAGACATTCACACATTCCCCAAAATATATTATACGTGTTTAAGAACGGTTGAGAAATATAGGATCGACTATATTTTTGACAACCGCGCTTTGAGGAGAAATGAAAACGTTGAAAGTAAACCACCGTCTCCAGAGTCGACACAATCATGCGATAATACCGCGCCTGTGTAGCAGACTCTTCGAACGATGGCGACGAAATTAAGATTTATTCCAAGAAGTCAACCCAATCAGTTTGACGACTCGGAGCCAAACACCCATTCCAGACCAGACGTCTGTAAATTTGTCGGACGGAAACGGTTCTATTGTTCACGGCGCGTCTCCGACTGGATTGGGACGAGTGATGAACCAGACGAAGCTGACCAAACCTCATCTAGTGGACTGCAACAAGACAGTCGAATATAAGCTGCAAGATGGAGGTCTCACGGAGTTCAAAAAATTTTTCAACAGAGGGCGCAGTCTTGGCCGTGCATGAACGGAACACACAGCACATCCCAAGAGGACCTATTTTTACGAATTGTGAAGATTGAAAGCATCTGCGCCAAACACTAAAGGCCAGAGTCTCCGGCGTCGGGACGTGCCACATTATTTCGGCGACCAGTTTCCATTTATGGCGATATCATCTCCAGTTCGCCCTCAATCAATCTGTACTTAGAGCGTCAAATCAGACATCGCTGTGAATTGGTGGACAGACGTCGCCGTCTAACAAATCTAGCAACATCGGAATCATCTTCCGAGTCTGAATCGCAATCGTCTTCCGAATTGACGAGTTTTACAAGATTGTTTGACTCGAAAAAGAAGTTTTAAGATTCAGAACAGCCAAGGGAGAAAGACAATTAAAATCAATCATACCAGAACATTCAAACCAAGTATTCATATTTAACTGTAAAAGATTCAGTTTTAGCAAATAACGAGTGACAATAACTACATACATATATAATACAATTACATAATAACAAAGATTTTGGGTTGAAATTTGAAACGAATTTTCAAATTTCAACCCAAATGTTATTTCAATCTGCAGTCCGCCCTTGATTTCACGTTCATTGGAGACCTCAAACTCCTCCTGACGAGATTCTGGAACCATGAGTGTATTCGTGCTCGAACGTTGTGGGGCCAATCATTCTAGAAGCACAGTTTTTTTATTTAGCATCGGTGTACACGACATAAACTCCATCTCAGTGTTTCTGTCGTTAGTGGGAGTATCGAAAAAAAATAATCTTACTTCTTTTGGATCGTGAATATCGTTTGTCTCATGTTGTTGCCAATAATCAGGGTCCCAGAATATGTTGGCCAAATCTTCCACGCAACAACATTTGGCGGATTTGTGCCCATGATTTATCATCCACACAACCAAAACCATCGAAATTGCTGAAAGCAGTATCCACTGAATGATTGCCGTATCTGCGAAAAGTCCAACAACACAAATCTTTACCAAATTCCAACTACATTGGACAGCTATTTTAATGTGGAACTTAATATTACAACTTTCCTTACCATACGGTGTATAGAGATTCTGCATTTTGAACAGGGGACTCTGTCCAAATCAAGTGTTTTTGACGCACCTGCACGCACAATCCGACAGATTCAAATAGTTCCGTATCTCACAATATTAACTCGGTATTTTTGCGAAGATTTCTTCCGAATTATTTTCCTTTACTGTTAAAAATGACCAACTCATATCCTTACTGACTGTCTCCGGATGGTACATATTATGATCAGAATATCTCCACGTCACATGACGAATATTTGTTAGCCATAGAACTTGGGCTTGTTTATTTTTTTACGAAGTGTGTTCCGTAAACATTTCTTCGAAAACCAACTCGTGCATGGTACATTTCCTGGTTTTCATTCCAATAATTATTAAAGCTCCGTCGCATCCCCAAACTAAACCCAAGGAAACTACAAGTTGATAAATAAAACGTTTACATTTCCTGCGAAGGTGTAAAAGTTATTTTGACACCGGGCACATAATTATTGCGAAAGGCGGAACAACTGAGCTATACAATGGTCCATGGTGTCTGTGTGTGTGTGTGTGTGGATACTCCAGCCGCTGCATTTCACATCTGATCCACTTCAAAGTTGGCATGCACAACTTTTGGGCCGTGGCTCCGGTCAAGTTCGTTGGACAACGAGATCGGACTACTACTAGGGGTACTTGACAATATAACCCTGGTCAACAGTCGCGCATATTTATATCTACGTTAGGTCGAAGCGCATGTGTTTCTGTCGCAGCGATTTTGCTGCACAGCGCTTCCTGTTATACTTTCTGCAGAGCATGTTTTCTGCCGTACTAAATATACAGATATAGAATACAGCCAATATATATGATAAGTTACGAAGCGCCAACTAATACTACATAGGTATTTTGTAAAACCGACAAAAGGAAAAAAGTGTTTTTTTTTGACCAAATAAACACTTTTCACAATATCTTAAACTGTCGAACCAGAAGCAGAATTTCTTAGTTTTTTTGACTATGCAGCAATGGCAGAGCATAAATTTGAAATTATATTTCTACGTGAATGGACAAGGTACAATTCTACATGACATGCTTCCTCCGACTCTTACCACAACTGTGTAGGGAGTGACTTGTAACTTTATAGATGTGACCAGGGTAAGTCGGCTTCCCACGGGCCGTATGGTCAACTATGATTGACTTCCGGTTCGGACACTCTGCTATTTAAAGCTGAATAACAGGAAAAGGCTTTTAAACCAACTTAAATGAGATCGCCAACGAATGTTTTGAACGAAATTAGTGGAACGGGCGAGCGTGAATCGTATTTTCTTGTTGTGTCGATCGAGTTTGTTTATATTTCAACTACACCTAGTACAATCAAAACCCAAGCAACCATACAAACATAAATTGCGAAGCAGCAGTTCTGAGCCATAGCTCCGGTCAAGTTAGTTTGACAACAAAATCGGACTACTACTAGGAGTACTTGCCAATTTAAACCTGGTCAACAGTCCCGCATATTTAAATCAACGTTAGGTCGAAGCGCATGTGTTTCTGTCGCAGCCATTTTTTGCACTGCGCTTCGTGTCAGTGTGCTGAGTGTAATTTTTCGACATTCCGATCGTACTCATATAGAACACTATCATTATACATATATGATTTGTTACGAAGCGTCAGCTATTACTACATTTAAATT
The DNA here is from genome assembly GCA_034698945.1 of Protaphorura quadriocellata. Classification (NCBI taxonomy): domain Eukaryota; kingdom Metazoa; phylum Arthropoda; class Collembola; order Poduromorpha; family Onychiuridae; genus Protaphorura; species Protaphorura quadriocellata. Next base: position 8,473 of record JAQGCA010004698.1, read on the forward strand.
GCGCTTCCAAATGTATTCGTTTCAATAATTGACGGATTGTCTTCAAATTCGGCATACGTTATGAAAGAAACCTTGGCTCGTTAGGACAATGTCTGGATCTAGCGACTGACATCCGGCTCTAGCCGGAACAAGTGTCGAACGTCACATGTCAATTACGCTTCCAATGTTCCAATTGTATTCGTTTCATTAATTGACGGATTGTCTTCAAATTCGGCATACGTTATGAAGGAAACCTTGGCTCGTTAGGACAATGTCTGGATCTAGCGACTGACATCCGGTTCTAGCCGGAACAAGTGTCGAACGTCACGTCAATTACGCTACCAATGTTCCAATTGCATTCGATTCATTAATTGACGGATTGTCTTCAAATCCGGCCTTCGTTATCAAGGGGTTCTTAGCTCTTCAGGACAGTGTCTAAGAAAAACGTTTGACATCCGGTTCTAACCGGAACAAGTGTCGAACTTCAAACGTTTTGCTCAAATTACGCTTCCAACTGTATTCGTTTCATTAATTGACGGATTGTCTTCAAATTCGGCATACGTTATGAAGGAAACCTTGGCTCGTTAGGACAATGTCTGGATCTAGCGACTGACATCCGGTTCTAGCCGGAACAAGTGTCGAACGTCACGTCAATTACGCTACCAATGTTCCAATTGCATTCGATTTATTAATTGACGGATTGTCTTCAAATCCGGCATACGTTATCAAGGGTTTGACATCCGGTTCTAACCGGAACAAGTGTCGAACTTCAAACGTTTTGCTCAAATTACGCTTCCAACTGTACTCGTTTCATTAATTGACGGATTGTCTTCAAATTCGGCATACGTTATCATGGGGTCTTTGGCTCTTTCGTGCAATGTCTGTGACTAACGATTGACATCCGGTTCAACCATAAAGCAGGAGTTAGATATCAAAAGTTTTCTCCGATTACGCTTGCGACTGTACTCGTTTTTCTGACCTTCTGGCGGTCAGTAGCTAGTTAACTACTACTTACTACGTTTGTGGATGATCAGTTACTGTCCTTTATCTGCGCCTCAACACACAGTTCGACGGTCAGTGGCTGTCTTTTACCTTTCTTTCTCTTTTTCTGTCAGGTCGCCATTCGCATCTTCACTGCTCGCAGTTTATTTGCTCTATCATTTGCCTTAAATATACACCATATAATGCTTGCCACGGGAATCGAACGACTACAGGAGCAGGAATGGTGGGTGGGCACTGCAAAATTAACAGTACGATGTTTGGTTGATATAGTTGTAAACTTTTTCAGTTTTCCTGAAATGGTAATAAATTAGAAATTAAAAATCTGTAAAATAAATGGCAAAAATTACACCTGAAGGAATTTAAAATTATCATCTCAATTTGTAATTTAGCAACATTAATCCAATAAGCATAAAATGATTATGAATTATCATGTACACAGCTTATTAGCCCGTGGACGCAGTCCTGTAAAGGGCTTATAAAATTGCCCTTTCCGTCTGTCTGTCCGTCCGTCCTCTGACGGTTTCACAGCCCAACCTCATATAAATCCACTTAACATGCAGCAAAAATTCAACGAATGCGCTCTATCATA
>JAQGCA010004699.1:0-10042 GCA_034698945.1 Protaphorura quadriocellata
GCCATGGCCTTCCTGCGGTATCCTTTCTTGGGAGGAGAAATTCTCCGTTTGGAGATTATTTTTGCCGAACAGATTTTTAACCCCTTCAGATTGAGATCCTTTAAAGAAAAATAGTTTTGATGGACACACTGGAACCTAAATTTTCGTGCCGTTTGGCGTTATGATTTTGAAGCAAAGAACTGAAATTGTGATGTGATATTGCGAAAGAAATATACATAAAGCATAATTATATTTATACTAATTGCACATGCCCTCGACTTTGTGTTTGTTTTCCTTCATCCCTATCTGACCTGTACGAACCCTGATTCCGTTTGATTTGATACATATTGCAGTTTTATTAAGCAAATCTTTGAATGAAACACATCATTAGCTTATACTTTGTTGACATTCGTTGTCCATATCCAGTAGGTATTAAATTTTGCCGAGATGAATTAAATCCTTGTTTCGTTGAAGGTAATGTTGGAAGGATGAGGAAGTGCTTGACAACTCTTGGACAAAAGTGTTTAATTAAGACTACCTGTGTACCGTCTGGACTTTCACGAAAAATCATTTCAAAACAAGGTTTGTTCACTCACATGTCTCTTATCTACCTAACCTACTAGTATCTCTCTCCCTCGTGTTAATAACAGCTTTTGAACAAATCATAACAAATCACGATTCGACATACTTAACCGATTTGGCCTAGTTTTCTAATTGTTTGGAGTAAAGCCACTCCCTTCGGCTTATGCAAATTAGACAGGTGAGATAAGTGACAAAGAAAAGTTGAAATTAAAGTTATTCTTATAGTCATTTCAAATTTGCGCTTTCTCAGCTTTACGAATTCTTGGCCCGAAGGCCTGAATTGATATCAACGAGGTGACTATTCTTTAGAGAAGTCACTCTGGACCCAAACAATAGACCATGGCCAGATTCAAAAAGTCATACTGTGACGTGTGCGGACGATGAAACACACTTGGAAGAAAAAACAGTGCTGCAGGGACAAAAATATTTTGCTTGTACGTGTATTCGCCCTATTCACAAAATACGAAAGTTCCCTCTCACCGTTACGGTATCATATAATTTTTTTATGAATTCGAATTATTTTATTTTCTTGCCCGACCTGTCACAGATCCGTGCAGCGCACATATTTTAAAAAAATTGGATGTAGTCCAAAAAAAAAATCTTGAAGTGACCCATTCTAACACTGTTTAGATAGAGAAAATCAGGATGAGTCCCTCCCTGCCAGCGCCAGCTCTGCTTCGAAGCGGAGGAGAGAAAATAAACACATACAAGCGGTTGGCGGCACTTTGAATCTGGCCATCGTCTATTGCGCCAAGATCTTTGGGGACCATCAGAATTAGGAAGCAGGTCGACCAGGAATTGAACGGACCTGACGGATGATGGATTTATCCGAACTGAGACATAGTTAATTTTGACTTATGACTTAACAAACAGGCGCGCATGCTGAATTATGACTGTCCAATGAACAAAAATGAATAGGCCAATCAGAGATCCACATTCCCAGACTTGCGCAAAATTACCTTCTTTGTCCTGACCATGCCAGGAAAAAGGCAAACCCAAGATGGCGATGCAAAAAAATTGTTGAAAATTTTTACTTACCGTAACATCTTGTGCCGTCGCAATTTTAGTCACTCGTACTGCTCGGCCCTTTCCTCGTTTTACTTCTCCGCTACGAGACCCGCTTGGCTCCATCTTAATTTTTAGGGAAAATCAAAAAATCAAACTCAAAAATCTCAGAAAATAATCGAAAGCTTGAATTCGGACCCAATCGTGGTCTGAAACGATTCATCAGTCAAGACAAGAACAATACCAAAAATAAAATTTGCAAAAATATTGATTGGTACCGTAGATTTCCAGTTTTTAAAAAAATAACAGTAACTTAACCTGACGCGTCCGAATGAGTTTCAAATATTCCTTGGTCTCTGAAAGTGAGACCAGACGACCAGAGGCACGACGCACGAGAGAATCGACGCGTACGCCTTCGTCTTCGCGTCGTTCACTCACCACCAACACCAACCACCCAATAATTGAAAATGAAAACGACAGAATATTTGAAAATGGGACTCAAATTAAAAAAATACGAAAAAGTCGGCTCACCTTTTATCTGACCGACGCTGATTTTTCGAAGTAAAGCACTGGTGAATGAAGTCTGCTGTCGAGAACGCGCACAACACAACACTCGTCTGGCTGACGTGGCAAAATGAAATTGTAAGTTGAAGAGAGACACAAAACTCAGGAGCTTTTAATGTTCAATGAACGAAAGACGAGAAGGGAGTGAGACGGAACGCCCAGTGCTGACGCCTTTTATACCCTCACCGAATCGCCTCACCCCGTCTGCCGGGTTGACCATAACTGATTCTCAGTGATTTTAAAACAAATGCCGTACAAACTGATTTAGAACGACCCACGGCCCTAAAAGTCGAACTTTTTAATCTTCTGGATCAAATTCAACACATACACTGAACATATTAAGAAATGCCGTTCTGATTCAATGTGTATATACAGGAATAAAAGGAATCCTCATTTCTCAGTTGAGAAATTTCCGTGGTGACGACGCACAGACACGTGTATTACCTATGTAATTCTAAAGTGGAAATTACACTGGCAATTGATTGCTTGAAATGGCTAAAACGACTTGTGATGTAAATTGTCTGCAATCACGTGAAACATTTCAAGGGTCGTGGAAAATTCTATTTCAACTAAATACAGCAATTACATTTGAAATCTGCTGCATATGATTTCAGGCCGAACTGAAAAGTAGAATAGAATATTTTGAATTATATGAAATTTGAATGAAAAACCGCTCGAGGTTACATGGTTGGATCGACTGAAATTACTGAATTGAAATCGCCAGAGAAAGATTTCATTTCAGGGGCCTGCAAGTCGCTGAAATGAGCCTGCAATCGTTCGAAACGTTTCAGCATCTGTATTACACTTCACCAGAAACGAGACCTCTTAAACGTTCCATAAATTCGTTTTAAGGCTCGTTTCAGGCGAAATCGTAAGCTATACTTGAGTGATTTCTCTACAAATGTGATACAAATGGCTCTTTGATGAATAATGAAGACACGAAATGCGCGGTCTTGACCTGCCGTGCCATGTCATATGTAAAATCGAGGTTAAAAAATCTAGATCTCCATCAAAATAATATATTCTCTAATGAATCAATATTGCGCTAAAATCTTAAGTTCAAAAAACGGACAGCTCTGAACGCGTCGAGAAAACGTCGAGAGACAAAGAGGAAGCTTTGACGTGTCTCGTCCTTATAAACGTGTAGTCAGCAATAGCATTTCCTCAGGTCACATCTTACGGGCTTACAGTTTTTGTGGGACCAATAACTGTGAAAATAGCATACTGATTTTCTACAAATCGAGCTAATTTAACAACGTGAATCAGTCGCATTCCTTGTCCGTCGGTAATGCTGTACTGTAATGGGTTGGTACTCCATAGTTATGGAGCACACTGTAGATGGGAATTCAACGCAGTGGCCGGAAAATGGAGGAGAGGAAGACGAGGGAAAAACGTTCTTCATTTTTGGCCTGTCTTTTGTCTCCGTCTGGAAAAACCCGAAGCCAAAACCCAAGAATGATGTTGGAGGATTTTTTTTAATAATGGTTCATTTTCAACCTAAACGTGCTTAAATGAATTAAAGCGTCCATCAATATGTATTTGTGCTAATGCCGTCATAAAATTAGTCAAAATTCTAAAATCACCCTCAACCATTTTATAAAAATTATGATTATTATTTGTAACGTATACTACTGAGTCGAAAGGCTGACACGTTCTAACGTCAGTGTATATCGTTTTTCGTTTAATATTAATGGTAATTTTTCCTATTTGATCCTTGTTACCAAGTATTTTTTCTATTCACATACGGAAGCATGTCAGTGTTTTTCTGCTTCATAAAAATGCAACTTGGTGTTACTAAAAGAATTTTTTGGGTTTTATAATTTCGCCATCGAATCTCGAATGAATGGAATCCGAATCCAAATCCTTTTATCGAATCTTTATGCGATGCGATGTCGTGCGATGAGAGTGTCTTGCGGGTTAAAACATAAAAGCGATGGTTTAAATATATGGTCTTTTTCGCTGTGAATTCTTCTTCAGTACAAAATTATAGGTAAATTAGTCTATAGATTTCTTGAATTATTTCCCTACCCATCTCGATACAAGGAAATCAGTGGAAAAATTCCAGTTTATATAATACCTTCGTGTTATTAAACTATCATGATTTTTTTTTGCACAAAAGTTGAGCGTCCGAGTCCACGTGCGAATTCGCATGTGATTTTGGAGGTGTGTCTGGCATGGTGACGTCGAGTTGTTGTGTTTTGTATTTGTAATTGTAATTTGTGCATGGGAAATGTGTGATTTTGTGTACGTCAAGAAGGAGCGGGTCAAAGTCTCAAATCCAAAAGTCTATTTTAGAAACTCTTCCTTGTTCAAATCCAAAGGTTGAATTTCTCTTTCTTTTTTTCTCTATCCTTTGCATTTTGCATTCAAACATTGGACTCTTCGAACGACACGATTAGATTATTTCAGTGTCGTGACGAGCAAAATTCTTTGTACCCATTCATTCGTCATTATTATTTATTTATTCTCTATTTTGCACCTTCAAAATTATCCAGTTTTCTTTCGGACACACTCAACATAAGGTTAGTAAATATTTTTGTGTTCAAAATTCTAATTTCAGGTGAAACCATTTACATTAGATCTGTAATCTTGTAGGCATCGATTAAAATCGATAACCTTGTTGAGTGGTTAAAAATATTTGACCACACACAGAAAGTCAATAACTAGAAAATCTCGTCGTAAACTGAATTCGAAAACCCGGTCACTTTATAGCCTTTAATCATTTTCAGTTCTGATATTTCAGTCAGAAAAATTCTTGAATCGGTTGATTTTCCAGCCAACCACCGGTTTTTATAAAATACTTTCTGTATTCTGTATATAATACTGTCAAGCACTCAAGCACATGGATGAGCACGTGTGCTTGAACAATTTATGTGAATAATTCTCTAATTAGTTTGTATTTATTAATTCAGAAAGAACTTACAGAATCATTTTATAAAAAAAAAATCTTAAAAATTTAATTATAATTTGAAGTATAATTGGTCACGTTATAATGTGCTGAATGTAAACATATTTTATGTTAATAGTTAATTTCTTTTGTAACTGTCAAGAATGTCAGTTTCCACTGTTGTCAACATTCGGACCGGTGCGGGGTGCATGGCCGTGAATACTTGAAAATTTCATTCATCGTAGATTTGTTGTGGTTGCATGCATTATTCGATCTGCCAGGATCAAAAGTATATATTTTATTATGACGTGACACCCTTTAAATAAATTTTGTTATGTTGTTTTTCAGGAATTTCAAAAATGTTTCAAATATTGAGTCCACGTACGTTATCATTTTCTAAGGGATGTCGATGCCATGTCCTCAAGAAAATATTTCAAACCTCCAAGACTGATTTCTCTCATCCAATCGCAATGACAAGGTTTGAATTTTGATATTTGACAATATATGAGATTAGAGATTCAAGTGCGTTGTGCGTTATGAATTCATATTTTATTACATACATGGATATATTAAAAATTTGACAGTTTTCAATATTTCCTTATGCTGTCTATTTGTCATGTTTTTGTACATCGCAATTAAGGCATTATTTTTTAACTTGACTGATTTTATTTCAATCCCTTGTAGGTTGGGAGCAAGTTTTTCTACTCAGACTGCAATGTTTGCCAAGGAATCGTCGGCGCCCAAGGCGAAGGCAGAGGAATCCAAATCTTTTGCAATGAATATGTTCCGTGGAACTGTTCAAGCCGAACAAGTATTTCCTTACCCAGACGTCCTTACTACAGAACAAAGGGAAACTTTGGAATCGCTTGTTGATCCGATAACCAAATTTTTTGAAGAACATAATGACGCTGCAAAAAATGATGTCGAAGAAAGAGTCGCAGAGTCAACAATGAAAGGTTTGAAGGAGATGGGTGCCTTTGGATTGCAGGTATTTAACATCCATGTCCAATTTTTGAATTTGATTTGCTACTTGGATTTCACCCTTGACCTAAAAATATTTATCTAGGTTCCAACAGAATTGTCCGGTCTGGGTTTGAGCAACACGCAGTATGCACGTTTAGTTGAGGTCGTCGGTGCTTTTGACTTAGGTGTCGGTATTACTCTTGGTGCTCATCAGTCAATTGGTTTCAAGGTAATTTCGATCAGGCCAATAAGTGGACAGAATGCGATATAAAATTGAGGACATTGGCGTCTTCTAGGTCGACAATTTCATGTACACTGATCAAGAGTACGGAAGTTTCATTAGCGTAATATATAACTATATCTTCATTACGATCTTTCCAAATAAGTACTTTAGAGTGTGGAGTAACGGAATAATATTTAAAATATTCGAAGCGATAACTGAGAATATTTGCCAGAAATAACATTTGGGGTGAAAGGTTTTGTAATGAATATTTCGGCCTTGTACGCGAATGTGTACTTTCATTTGTGAGTTGGAATTACAATTGAAAAGTAAAGCAGAATTCGTTCTTTTTCAGGGAATTCTGATTGCTGGTAATCCGGAACAAAAGAAGAAATATTTACCTGATGTCGCGACTGGCCGAAAGATTGCTGCGTTCGCATTGACAGAACCGTCGAGTGGAAGCGATGCGGCTTCTATTATGACAAGGGCCACACTTTCTCCCGATGGAAAACATTATATTTTGAACGGAAATAAGTTGTGGATCAGTAATGGTGGTTACGCCGAAATATATACCGTGTTTGCCCAAACAGCAATGAAAGATGAGAAAACCGGAGTCACAAAAGATAAAATGACAGCATTCATTGTTGAACGGGCTTTTGGTGGAGTGACCAATGGTAAGCCATGAAAATGTAACGTCAGATGGGTTAATCATAATTAGGCTCATGTTTCGTCTTAACTTGCGAGTTTATGAAAGTTAAGAGGTCAACAAAGATAGATAAAATCAGTTCCTCAATCTTTGTAATCAATCTTAGGTAAGCCTGAGAAGAAAATGGGCATCAAGGCTTCCAATACAGCTGAAGTGTATTTTGACAATGTGAAAGTTCCTATTGAAAACGTCATTGGAAATCCTGGTGAAGGATTCAAAGTTAGTAATGCCGAAAATTGGAAACATCGAAAGGATATGGTCGACCTTACCAATCATTTTATGATTTCATTTTCACAGGTCGCTATGAATATTTTAAATAACGGACGCTTCGGAATGGGTGCTGCCCTATCTGGGACAATGCGAGCTGCTATTGCACAAGCAGTTGACTTTGCCATTTGCCGCAAACAATTTGGGCGTAAAATTGATGAATTTGGAGGTATTCAAGAAAAATTAGCTACAATGGCCATCCGACATTATGTTTGTGAGAGTTTGGCTTATGGTGTCGCTGCTAATATGGATCGAGGTTATTCCGATTTTCAGATAGAAGCAGCTGTGAGCAAGGTGAAGGATCAATTCTGCATACACAAGAATTTATTTTCCGGAAAATTTGTGCCACCTAAAATGAATTTCCTGATTTAATGAATCGGTCTTGCCAATTGTTTAGATTTTTGCATCTGAAGCTGCTTGGTACGTTGTAGATGAAGCGATTCAAATCATGGGTGGCATGGGTTTCATGAAACAAACCGGACTTGAACGTGTTCTTCGAGACCTTAGAATCTTCAGAATATTTGAGGGTACCAATGATATTTTACGACTGTTTGTAGCTCTAACAGGTGAGCAAGATTTTTGAATACTCAGAAGTGGCAAAAAATTGTATCCCAGCATTCTTGCAAATTACAATACTTTGCTTTTCAGGAATTCAATATACTGGATCTTATCTCAAGGAGTTACAACAGGCAATGAAAAATCCAACTTCCAATCTCGGCCTCGTATTCGGTGAAGCTGCTAAGCGCGCTTTTAAATCGGTTGGAATTGGTGGTGGTGGTGGTGGTGCACTTTCTCAATACGTCCATCCTAGTTTGGCAGATCAAGCTGGTCTTGCTTCTCAGGTAATGAATGAAAATGTTGAATTAATTGTTTTTTGAAAAAGATATTGTGCTGTCTATCTAACCCGATAAATATGTATCGTTCAGGCCGTTGTGGAGTTTGGACAAGGCGTAGAAGCACTTCTTATTAAACACGGAAAAACAATCGTTGAGGAACAATTTCTTCTCAACCGTCTTGCCGATGCAGCAATCGACACTTATTCCATGTCTGTCGTTCTCTCTCGAGCTTCGAAAGCGTTGAATTCAAATCTTCCGTCTGCTCAACACGAACAGTTAATGGCTCGAGTCTGGTGCAATGAGGTCGGTTTTTCTTTTCGCATTTAAATGCAAATATATTGATTTTGGCATTGATTAACTTTGCATTTGATTTTTTAAAGGCTTTTGATCGAGTCCGTTTGAATTTGGGCAAAATGAAGGCGGAGAGAAATCTGCAAAATTATAAAGATATGTCGGAGATATCCAAGAAACTCTGTTCAGAGGCTGGTGTCGCGCATCCAAATCCTCTAGGATTTTAGAAATTTAATTGTGTGAATCGCAGTACTTATCTACTTTACAAAACCCAAATTTCTCCGTCAAGTATTGCCTGAATGTATTGTATACATTTTAGTTTTTTATAAACCACTGCACTTCGTAAAGCTGCCTTATTTATTTTACAAAATGTGAGGAGCAATACATTTGCTTAATACCTTCGGCAATACATAATCCACAATTTTAAACATCAATACTTCATTATATTGTCGTAATTTAGTGCGAGATAAGGATCTGTACTTATACTTACCATGACATAGGAATTTTATATGAGGTTAAAGATTGTTCTGTGAGCATGTCAGCAGCAGCAGCCAATTATTATATGATTATATGCGCCAGTATTTAATCGTAGTATTCGCCATGGGATTAGTTTGGTCTTCCGGAACATATTTCGTCGTAATCATGTCGTTATGTATATTTTTTTGTTTACCCCGGAGAAATCTCGCAGTACCCCGGAGAGAGAAATTAACATGGAATTTGATTCTTCAAGTAATATTTACCTGTACACATAATTTAAGCTTAAAAGTTACGAAAAATTAATAAACCAAAAATAATTTTCTATTCCGCTGTATGGCAATTCAGTTATTGTTCCAAATATTTAATTCAAATTGTTATGAAGGTGATATACACACCTCGAAACCAACTACGATCGAGATTTTTTGCTGCTAAAGTAATTTAGAATGGTGATTTCTGATACGATGTATTGCGTTCCTAAAATTTTGTATTTGAACCGGTATTTATACAATGTCATTTAGTCAGACCAATTTAATTAGGGATTATTTAATAATACAATTCTCACCAAACCGTTAGGGAGATGTCTTGATGTCTATAAAATATATAAAGTCAAAGTTGCATAAATATTCAATCTATGTGTGGGCTCTTCGAGAGTTGCAACTGAAATAGGAAAGAAGAAGAACAAAATAAAAAGTGGAAAATTAATATTCGCAGGTGCAGAGAATTTTAAGTGTTTTGTTTTTTAGACTTTCCTGCACCGGCACAGGCATAATCGTACAATGCAACTAACCGTAACATATTTGCATTGATTATCGGCGAAATTGAAGAATATTAATTTCTTGAAAGTGTTGAAAACATGACAGCTGTTACTCTGTTCCGGCATTTTCGATTTGAAAGTACCGAAGTCTTTTCTCTGTCAGACTTTCTCTTCTCTACTGTGGGTACTCTGGGTACTTTCACTAGAACAGGAAAGGAAAAGAAAACTAGGGAATTTTCCCTAAAGAAAACCTACTTATCTCTACGAGAACTCAGCAGAGATGTTTGCCCAGAGGCCAATCCTTGTTAATGTCAATTAATTTGCATGCATCGTAATCGCGAGGATATTTGTCACTAATCCTGAGTTATCAATCCCGCTATATTAGTTTCGTTGCGATCTCCATATATCCATATATCCATCCATATATCCATCCATAAAAAACACTGCACAGCCAAAACCGCTGAATCGAATGAAATAATTTTTATATTGGCAGATCAGAAATTAAATTACC
>JAQGCA010004700.1:0-10042 GCA_034698945.1 Protaphorura quadriocellata
GCATTACGCTATTGGAGTTTACTTGTATGTAAGTAAGAGGATTTCTCTGGTTACTGGAATATCTTCATTTGAGCCACAGCATTATTACACAAATTAGTCCTTTGCATATTCCAGTGGGACATACCAGAAAACGCTTCTTTCAGCTTTTCAAGAGGTAATACCTAATCTACTTCGAACAGAGTTCACTTCACACCAACCCTTGCCGTGTTTAGGCATTCTCGAAGGCATTACGCGCGCATTCGCGTTTTCCTGTAGACGAAAAAAAGTTTATTCTCTGAGTTCTTTCGAAAGAAAACTACTGATGAATTATTGAAAATTTTAAATTATTTAATTCGACGACACGAATTCTTCCAAATGGTTTCGAAAGCTTCCTTTTGTTGTTTTCAAATGAAATTGTACATTTACTGTAGGTCTCGATTGCGTTCTTTTATCGGGTACGAGATACTCAAAATTAAAATTATTTCAGGCAATTTAAACACAAAATTTATAAAACTAAAAATTTAGCCTCAACTGTTGTAAAGGATTTCGCTGCTCCGCACCGAATCTAACTCGCCAGACTTAAAGTCAGAATTGAATTATGACGAAAGAAGCCGACGTTTAGTGTTAAATTGTGTAAATCATATGTACAATTATTCAGAATAGTTCAATTATTGGAAAAACCTTGAATAGATTTTAATTTGAGACGTCAAATAATTCGTGTGAAATTTTCTTATCTAATTTTCATTTTCCCTGTAGGTCGAATTGGCCGTGGCACATGGTGACAGTTTCGGACCAGCCACTCCGATTACAGATGACTGTACTCTAAATCGCCCATCATTTGTCACCGTTTCCTTTTTCATCGACTGCCACGAAACTGTGTCTGTCCTATCCAGTTTCGAACTTTTCAAAAGGACAAGATAGGATGAGACTTTGGGCTACGGAGAAGAGACCGGACGGTCGGATCGGGTAAATTGTTTTCGGTTGAGATATAGAGATTGAATCCTGGACACGCAGACTAAGCTAAACCATTACATTACATTGTATCGTATCGGACTCATGACATTACATTGTGTCTGTGAAGTGAAGTGCGCACGTTGTCTGGAAATTCTGGATAGTGTAAAATCCATGGAGTAAGGAATAAAAGCGAAGCGAGCGGAAGAATCCATTATCATCCATCAATTTGCTCAAAGACTCAGAAAGAACGGAACCACGAACGACAGGACGCTGGGAGTCTTCTAGAAATTTAACAAAGAAGATATGAACACGACACTCTGTCGGTGACGGTCCTCTTACTCCGAATCTGACTCTTGTCCATATAATGTAATCTCGGGTGACGTAATTCGCAATTCTCAAGTTTTCACATTAGCTTGACACAAGTTAGAAATTATAAGGCACATTCTAGACCCGAATTCTTTGTTAGTTTTTTCTTGTTGCATAATTCAAAATAAAATTCGAGTCAATGTGGATGTGGGGCTACGGCCAATGTTCCGGTGAAAATTATGATGAGAGTGGCGAATAATTTGAGAGGTGGCGATCCAGGGATCACAAGTAACGAGCCGAATTTTGGAAAAGTGTTAGCAGAAGTGCATCGTCGGCAACTAGGGCCGGATACGACGAATGTGAGCGTGAATGGCATTGGCAATAATGCCAATGTAATTAATATAAATGCAAATGTGTTAGGTTTAGGAGGAGATTGTGAAGTGCGAAGGATCCCAATTGTTGATTCTGCAACAAAGACGAATACGCTTGGCAGTAGTGGGATCGTGAGTGTTGGCGTTGTTGGGATTGGGGCTTCTAACGGGACTCCTGTACAGAGAAAGAAGTCTAAAACGACGACTACGGCCACTACTTCTTCAACAACCTCTGCCTTTGTCCCTGTCGGAACAGGTGACTACGTTACCATCAACAACAATAGTGGGAATAGTGGCGGATCTTGTTCTTGTTCTTCGGCATCAGCCGCAATAGTGGCGACGCCCACGACGACGACGACCAAGTCACTTGCCCTAGTTTCTGATCATCAACAGCAACAGCAACTTGAGCACGGCAATAATGATATAAGTCGTGTTGGAGTTTACAATGGGATTTTTCTCGTGGACGGTCTAGGTCACGGAGTCAGGATTGAAAGACAATCATCTACGTCTATAATGGCGGGGGAAAATACTGGGCATTACGAATATGGTTTACCGGAGCAAAATAGTACTGGTACTGGATATGGGACGCGAGAACGACAATTTTATCCGACATCTACGATGACAATGCCACCATTACCGCAACAGCAACAAACCGTTATTGGTGGACAAAATCCAAATCCCCCAGTTTGTATCCGAATAGATGCAGGGACATGCATGAGTCCCACGGTACATAGTAATCCAGACACGTCTAGATTTTGTGTTGGGGTCACTTGTCCGAGTCAAAATTATTTTCCGGAACAAAGTCCAGAGACATCAGGGGCTGGAGTAATTCCAGTTGTCCCGGGTTGCAGTAGCAGTGGAATAGGCTTGCCAAAATCGACGGCAATGAATCGAAATAGCGTCACGCTCCCAGTTCCATCACCACCGCCACCACAAGGGAATTCTTCGGGAGTTGTTCCCCTCGTTGGGGCGGGAAATGTAGCTGCTGGATTAAATGTCACTGGAATTGCTCTTGGAATTGGAATTGAGAGGGGGACCCCGACCACGATTATGAGTCCGACTTCGAGTACGTCGACAAATCCAAAAAATGGGAACCTTATGGAAAGAACATTAATCTCGACGGAAGCTCAGACTGAGGATTTACCGGCATTGACAACACTTCCCCCTCCCCCTCCACCCTCAAGAAATCGGGAGCAAAGGAAACGAGAAAGAAGGGAACGGAGGAGGGCAGATCGGTGTCAAAGTCAAAATCAAAATTATCACCCTGGTCATCGAAATGGACCTGGGCCCTCGAGTAGAATGCATGGACTCCTGGGTCATAGACCATCTTCAGCCTCAGAACCTGGCGGGAATAGCAGGAATGACAACCATAATGTAATATATGAAAATACAAATATAACCCATTGTGCTCCGGATAATACCCATGCTCGAAATAGTCAAGTATTTAGTGAAGGGTCAAATTGTCAGGGTCAAGGTCAACTTGGTCTTCCTGACCTTCTCAACTCACATTTACCCCCGCCATACTCTACTCTTCCACAAACATGTGAGCGCCGTGTTGTGCTTGGAAATGGAAATATAAATATGAATGTGCCATTAGTGCATGGGCAACCGGTGATGGGTCAGGGTCAAGGTCACCCAGTACACTCACATCCGGTACACCCACACTCACATCCGGTACACCCACACTCGCACCCACATCCCGGTATTTTACAAATGCCTGGAATGCCCTTACAAGGATTTTCAGCCCCACAACCAATGATTCCACCCCCACAACCAATTCTTGGTCCTGGGCCACCTACCCCAGGCCAAGTTTGTTTGGCATCTCCAGCCCAACCGGTCCGATATCATTTTGCCCCGACGGCAAGAGCCAGCAGAAGGTCAGTACTAAAATTATTCTGTATTTGTATTTGTTTAATTTTGATAATTGAATTGGCCATGGGAATTGTGTCTCTGTCATTTTTATATGTCGTCGAGGTTTCTGGTTTGATTGAGTGAATGTTTACATTTGAGGAGACTCTGTATTGTGTACTTTTCACATTATTTGTTGTTACTTAAGTTTTTTTATATATGTGTGAACATTTCCATTTACATTGCATTCAACCTCAGAATTGAGATTGCACAATATTGGCTATTGTTCTGCCCAGAGCTTTGGGTCTTTTTTTGGCGGCTATGCAACATGCAATAGCAAGAGCAATGGCTAATTTTTGTTTGCTCACGGCAAATTTGAGTATAAAGTAAAGTAAATAATCAAAGCTACGTTTAATAGGATTTATTTATAGCAGACCAAACACGGAGAACCTTGTCCTATTCATAAACATATTATTTTTATATAGGCAGGAACAGCTGAGAACTTTTGCTATTGTTTTCCTCGTCATGCATCTTAAAACCTTGTTTACGTTTACGTTGCATCAAAAGAGCTTTGATACCTTGAGGTGTGCGGCATTTGCTTGTGCAATGGCATTTCGCAGTGATTAAGGAATGAACTCCGGCGGAGTGTTTGTAATGCAATACTCACTTCTAAAAGGAAATGCAAATCGATTTCTTATTATTTGACTTCAGAATAGGAAGGGAATACAAGAATGTTTGCTTTGCAATCCAGAGAAAGTGATAGGAAGTCCCGGGAATTGTAAATATGTGGCTTTGACATTTTGGAGTGGAAAATTTCGTATAGCGTTTGATGAGAAAGAAGTTGTATGCAATTTTGTTTGACAGAATTTTCGGTTTGCTGAAATACCGACAGTTCTTTCAAATTTTGGACCCGTTCGTAGATTTCAAATTTAGTATTAATTATCAATAAACAATTCAATTTTTACTTTGACGTATGTTGATGTATTCAAGGTTTATTCTCCCAAATTATTTCCAAATACGTAAAATGCAGGTTATTTTTGAAAACATGTACCCCATGAAGTACCTAATAAATATTGGACACAGAAATCTCTTTGGTGAACCCAAAATATTATTTTCGTTCTAATTCGTACAAGATTTTGCTGTGAATTTCCTCGAAAGACTTTATATTCTGCTCAAAATGTGATATGCCATTTTTTTTTGTCTAAGTTCCATAAAGCAACTCCTTAGTATGACTTACTGTTTATGAAAATGGCTTCCACTTGAAGCTGAACATTGTTAGCTTTTGCTAAAATCCTTTTTGTTTGTTCACGAGATAATGTTCCTTCCGTCACCATCCTCATCCTCATGAACTTCACCCTTGTCTTGTCGTCGTAGAACACTCAAAGATGTCATTTTCATTTTCTCTACATTTCTCATTCTCTCCCGTGTTTTAAACAAAGGAAATGATGAGTGATTGGGTAATTTTTGCCTATTACACTGCACTACTATGTCGTACGCAGATTTCCTCTAGCCCGTCGGAATTTTCAGATGCTGAAAACTATCCCAAAATGAGTTTTCTCAGGCAGTCTTTTTCATATGTATGACTGACAAGTTTTCTGAAGTATTTTTTAGGGCTACATGCTGAAATGACTAAGAATATTAAAATCATTGTCCCTGTTGATGAATATAATTGTGGTGATTTTGGGCTTTGCCTGAAAATGAGTTCGGTACGACAAAGATATTTTTAGAGTATTTAAAAATGTGACTTAAAAACTGAATGTTAGTTACATTCATATTTTTCTATTAAAATATGCAAGATATAACTTTTTAAGTGCGGTGCTTCTTTATCGTCACAAGGAACAAATGAACCTATTAATTTGTTCTGTATTAGAAGAATCCATAACAAAAAATTCATTTGGCTTGTTGTGTCTATAATTTATTTTTCACTTCCACTTCCGTTTGTTGGTGATTGAAATTTCTATACGAACAATGAGCATAATTTGAATTTAGATTTTACTAGTGGAGTAGTATACACGTAAAGTGACATTTTCTTGCACCATGGGATCATTCAGGAAGGAATTTTATACTTTTCAAAAATAAATGAGCTCACTTTGGATAGCATCGGGGTGAGTTATTGACGATTTTTACGGAACGATTTTCTTGATACTAAATAAATACCACAGCATACATAAACACTGTATATGTCACTGACAAGTCCTAGTCTTGCCCCGGTGGACATGATAATAATAAATAATTCTAATAGTTCATCATGTAGGGCTATCCAATCCTAGATCTCAGGATTATTAGATTTAGCAGTGCATCCATGATATTTTTGAATTAAGTAATTCCTCTGTCTTGTCAGTCACTCATGAATTATGAATGAAATGAAATGAACGGTTATTGGAAATGAAAATAGAAAGTGAAATCTTATGAATTATTATCCGCTCTCGTCTGCTTGCATTTCCTCATAATTCTCTTTTCCACTGCACTGCATTCAAATTCAGCTACAACTGCATCATTGTTATTTGTTATTGTTGATTTGAAATTGATACGAACAATGGAGTAGTATCAGTAGGCTTACAACAAGACAACGGGTTGGATTATTCTTTTGGAATGGATCTTTGTCGTTCACCTACCAATGTTGTCGCAGGTAACAAATCAAATCCGACAAGTCAGTCTTGAGTAATTCCAGAAATCCGCCAATCAATTATAGTGTGTGGTACTGGAAGCCCTTGCAACTTCACTACGATGAGGGTTTCATCCTTCGGGTAGATCTGGTGTGGTGGCCGTTTGGAAGATGTTTCATTATACCCGTAGTATTAAGAAAGTAGTCGTATCGAGTTAAAATGAGCATAATAATTGTCTTTCCCTGAGAGCGATAGCAATTTAAGAAATGTCACCATTGCTTCCTAGAAATACCTCAATATTCTTGCTGAAAATTAAAAAAGATGGCTAAGATGCAAGGCTGAGTAAATTTTCCGTTTTCCAGAAACCATCAGGAGGTTGTTATGATTTTGAATGTTTCAAATTTTGCGAAATGTATTGGCATTCAAGTTCTTGCCCACAACATAGGTTGGGAATGTGTTCTTGTGTTGTTTATTCCATTCCTGTTTAGTTTCATAGTTTCTTTAAGAAGTCAGTCAGTCACCAGTGCATAACAACATTACATAGCATAGTTTTTCAAATACTGGTTGGTGGCAAGGGAAGCATGCTTTGCATTACATTAAATTTTTACATTATATCATCACATTCCAAGCAAGTAATAGTAAATAAGGTTAGCTAGCTCTATAACTAGCTGTGCTGTGTGACCGGCTGTTATTACGTAGGAATTGGAAACCGGCTAGGGTGGCTGAATGGAAAGGTGTGGCTTATTATATTACACAACCACGCTTTGTTCTCTTATGATGATGAAGTAAAAAAGAGTAGGAACAAAACAATGTTGGATAGACCATGCGAGCCAACCCAGGCTAGGATAATTTACAATCTTCTCAAGTCTGAGAAATTCGTGAAATCGTTATCTCATCCTTCATGGCATGTATGAATGCATTTCAGAGGGGAGAGATGAAGAGGAATTTAACTAACTTACCTGGTGGGCTTTAGAGATCACTAATAATTGTCTGTCGGCACATTTGGAGTTTTGTCGGACAATGATGCTGCGTTGGGTGAAGATATTAAAAATATGGTGGGTCTGGTCTCGCCATCTAGATTAGCGACAGTGGGTGTTTGCTGTAAAGATTTTATTGTTTTGGGTTATGTGCTGGATTTTGTATCCAATTATTGTACCTGCTGAGTTAGAATTTCAGCGTTACCACCAATAGGACATGACATCCCTAAATTCCGACCAACTTCACCGAGTTTTTGTTCCTATTTGAAGAAATATTTCTAAATCCGTATTGTAATTTTTATATATTATTTTACTGGAAGTCACAGAAAATATATCAAAATCATATCAAGAATGGTACGACTTTATAGTTGCTTGTCGTAGTTCTTCCTACGATTCTCCTGATGATTGGTTAGTTAGTTAATTTCTTTTATTGCGGTCGAAAATTTTAAGCTTACGCTGTTGTCAACACGGGCTTTAAGCCAAACGAAGAGGTTGTTAATACGCAGTTGATATTACAAGGTATCGAGAATCTTAATATTAGAGATGGCTTATAAACTGTTACTGTTTAGAAATACTTGTGTTGAGACATGTCAGTATCGTTATCGGCTGAATCGATTTACAAGGAGAATTATTTATATGCAATTCCGTATTTCACGAACTATTTGCAGTCTGGTGCTTTGAAGTATTCATATATGTATTATTGAATTTAATAACTAGTTTAAGTTGTCTCGTGTTCTTTATTCGTATTCGGTAAGATTTTGCACTTAATTTTAGAGGAATGTTCTCATTCCTTCGTTCATGTTTAAATGTGACAGCTTGCGAAATTTACCGAACCTATTTATATTTCTGCATCTGAATTTTTTTGCACGAGCAAAATTAATTCTACGAAAATGGTTGACTATTTTTCTGAGTTGTATGGTGGCTGAGTCCACTTTATTTTACACAGTTGAGAGGCCTGGGTGCAAATTAGATGTACCCGGGACGTTTCTCTTAAATTTGTGAAGAAGGCGGGGTGGGTATTCTGAACTGACGTGAGGGTTCGTTAAGTTTGGAATATTAAATGTCAGACGAGGACGCGAAAAAAGTAAAATAAAAATGAGGGAGACGGAGTCTGTAGAAGTCTGCCTAGCATTTCGATTGGGATATTATTCATCGGGGCCGACGGGGCGGGTGGGCTTTACAAGAAGGCAAGGAGGAATTAAGGTTTATAAATTTTCATTTAGTTTGGTTCAAGAATTTCTTCGTGTTCAAATAAGTATGTCACAGGATAATACAAGGATATTTTAGGGCAGGCAAGTGGTCAAACACCTCTTTAGGTAAACGTATTTCCGATAATTGCGTGTCATCGGACTTCCAGAGACGGTTTCGACAAGAAATCGTCAATTGAAATTGTCACCAGCAAGGATAGCTTTTTTCATGTAAAATTCACACACACTTAGCTATGCATTCAGAATTAGAAAACACCTGATGTGATCTCTCGGAGTCGGATTATCTGGCTTGAACTTAACATTTAAGAAACGTAGAGGTTGTTAGCTTTCAAACATTTTCGGAACTCCTGCGTGGTCCGGTGGAACAAAAATGAATTCTTTGAACATTGCCTTGAACTTCAAACAATTTCTTGGCTATTTGGCCAGACATTTGACCTTCAGACCAGTCTGATTTGACTTGTTGCCCGTGACAAATCTATGTACACGGAATAGAAGGGGTTAGATTGGAGATGAAGTTTGAAGTTGAAGTTTGAAGAGGGGGAAATGACAAGAAGGAAAGGAAAGTGAAGTGAACCCTCACATATGGGCTCGACAAAGTTGAGAATAACTTTTTCACTCTTTTTTTATTCCCGAATGACTGTAGTTTAGTTAGTAAGTAATGTAAGGTAGATTTAAGCTCTGGAAGTGGTTCTGAAGATGTGATGGGGATTCCTTGACAAGTAAACCAGGAGGACTTTGGTTGCTAAGACTTCTGAGTCAAGTATGAAGAATGACGACGAAGTTTTTGTATCCAGACGAAAGAAGCAGATAAAGTCTAGGGATGAAAGCATGCATGTACGATTTGAGTCAACACGGATTTTGCATTTGCAACTTTATTAATCTGTTCGTCAGTCAGGTCTTAATATGGCTACATTGGCAAGGGAATTGTAAAATTATATTTTAGGAATATTTTTTAGTCTCAAAATACCAGTGACTGGTAAAATTGATATACATATAATTATTATAGTTTAGAAGTTCCTAAGCCAAGTCTGTTGTAACCAGCTAATAAAAATGGTGAGTTCCGCGAGATATAATGAGTGATAAAACCTTAAGAATTTGTTTATAAATGTTCATTTCATCTTTTGAGAGGCTGGACAATGCAATTTTCATTAAAGAAATGTCAAAGTTAATTTCCTTTCGTCGTGTACAAATATTTTAATATAGAAATTGTCAAAAAATTGAATCTCTCTAAATCTGAACAAAAATAGAAATAGATCAGATTGTTGACGTAAGCCCAGAATTAATTTTGCAAATAATTTCTAATTACATTGATTATGACTCATTTGAAAAGACAATTAAGTTTTCAATCATTCGTATACATTTCTTTAGAATTTCAGATCAGGCAGCAAAGTGTGAACCGTTTTTATTAATATAATGTGTTTTTCAAGTTCAATGAATTTGTAGAATGAAAAAATACGATAATTGTATTTATACTTTATGTTGATCGAATACAAAATATTGGTATTCCAATTCTGTTTGGGTAATCGGAATTTTGCAATTGCACTGAAATAATATAATCAATAAATCTTAGAATATACATTACCCTTGTAGTTAATATTTGGTGTGTAAGAAACAACTTAAACCTGCATTCAGTCCATAACCCAACTATAACCCAGCAGAGCAACAAATGACTTTGCATTAAATCTTGAAAAGTCAGAATAGAAAAATGCGCTACCATGCACGAAGCAGGAAGGAAGCAAAATGGTACTTGTCGCTCCAGGTTCACTCAATATCCAAGCATGACAGGATAAGGC
>JAQGCA010004701.1:0-10041 GCA_034698945.1 Protaphorura quadriocellata
TATCAATTGCTTTCTAGTTTTAACCTTAGATTGGACTACTTGCCATGAACAACAAAAATTCTATTCCATTTTTTATTTTTTATGTAGTTGTAAAACAACAAATCAGAAAAATGGTCGCCGTTCCTGTGGACATGTCCACAAGTCCAAATGCTCACAACGAGGACGGAGAGGTATTCCTCTTAGAAATCTTGATTAGCCTATATCACAAACATCACTGTCATCTTAGTTTATTTTCGCGATGCTAATAGCTGGGTTTGTATTTAGTCGACATTGTCAGGGTCGGAAACGCCGCACCTGGAGACTATTATTGATGTAGGGTCAGCGATTACTTTGCGAGTACGAGATATGGATGACTTGAACAACATGATTTCTTTCGTCGTCCCATCTACGACAAGGTACAGTGAATGAAGAATGAAGACATGATATGACAATGACAATTTGACAATTTTTAAATGAACAAAGAATTGATTAATATCCAAACTTTCAGATTCGACGAGTTTCTTCACGATTGTGCAATTCGTACCAATCTAAATGATGGGGAATTTGACGTAATATTTCAAGACTCAACTGGGAAAATAGTAAGTTTATAATTTTTCTTATTTTGAATACGGTAGTCCATCAAGATTTTTCCCCACAATCCAACAACAAAAAGCTAAATGATGTCTCAATGACCCTAGTGTTCAACGTAGACAAACGGACATAAAGTGCCAAATCCCCTCTGTATTAAACAGTTGAACTTGGGCTCATGTAAATTATTTATTCAGCCAAAATTTCCATTAAAAACCGATTCTCATTTCAACAAAATCAAACAATAAAATATTTATCACGCAATTACATACAATGACTTGAAAATATCACCATCTACTACCGTCACGCTCAAAGTTATATATATAATAAATATGAAAACTACTAAGGTCTAAAAGACATCAGTTAAAGTAAGCCACAAGAGCTGCCCACTGCACTGCCCAGTATCCAGGATACAAGGTTGTCGTACAATTTTGATGTCCAGCTCTGGTGGAAGGGAAGTTGGGCTTGCGATTAGTGAATATGACTTTTACGTTTGTAATAATATGATAGAATTACCTGGGGAAGAAATTAGTTAACATATGTGTAGATCATATGTGTAATGTGTGTGTGTATGTATTACATACATACATGCATATCATTAACATTGAAGATGTATGTAGATGTAGAAAGAAATCAATAGGTCTTTTTATGATAACAGTCTATTTATTGTTTTTGGCATTTCCGCATTAGTTCCGAAAACACGGTTGGAATTTTTGTATTGAATAGGGCAAGAATTCATTATCTCACTCTCACTTTTCAAAATAAAATAATTCCAGTCTCAAAAGGTGTAGTGCAACTCGACGTGAAGGCAGGTCAGGGATTTAAAAGAACAAATATTAAATTAATATTCCTTCTGTCTTTTTACATTCTATTCTCACTTAACTGAACTAATAATACTGAATATGAATATGCTATGTTTTTGATACAGCACAAGCTTGGGTCTCAGCCTAAAGGAATGACATTTCCCAGTATAAAGATCAACCCCGACGAGGATCGCATCTATTCCTTACAGTTAGAGAGAAAGCGATTAAAGAAGAAGTCTGTTGCACGCCGTCTTGATGCGGAACTTGATGCTGCTGATCCAGTCGTGAGAGAAAATGTATTGGAACCAATGCAGTATGAAACGTATTCTCCAGGAAGAAGGGGTGGGGATAGTCCACTGCCTTCTGGATGTGCTGGTAAGAACATTTTATTATTTACTTGACCGGTATTACAGCAAAAACCTACAGAGCTTACTACAGGGTTCGCGGTGCTGGTCCTAATTTTTTGGATTCCACTGACCACTTCTCATTATCTTCAGATTACGCCTTGAATTAATTATTTGTGTTTGAATTTAGATTATTTTGAATGTGTAGGTATTACTTGTACTGTTGTTTCACAACGTTTCTGTATGGGTTACGACTGAATCGGACTATATATTACATTTTTATTGATTTTATTAATTTTGTGAATTTAGATTATTTTGGCCGTGAATTCGTTGGACTGAAAAACCAGTCGACTACATGCTATCTTAACAGCCTTCTCCAGAGTCTATTCTTTTGTCCAGAATTTCGGAACTTGATATACAATAGTGTGTTCGAGTATGATCCAAAGGTGAAATCCATAGGGCTAGCCCTACAGAGATTGTTTTTACTTCTGCAGGTAATTTTACTTGAGTAATAGTAATAGTTTATAAGTACTATTATGTACGTTGTAAAAACTAATCTTATGTTTCAACTTGCTCAGTTCTCCGTTAGAGCATCCATAGAAACAAATGAAATCACAAGAACTTTTGGTTGGAAAAATGAAGAAAATACAGTACAGCATGACGTCGAAGAGTGTTTCCGAATAATCATGGATCTGTTAACAGAAGAGTTTAAGAAAGCTGGAATGAGCTCAGCTGCTGAAAGTCTGTTTGGAGGTAGGACGGAAAAGAATAAACTTGCGATTCATTTCTGGAAGTTAATTTCATTCTTCTTGTTTTCTAAGGCATAATGAACGACTATGTGGAGTGTTTGACATGCCATAAGAGAAACTCAAAGAGGGAACTGTTCCTGGCCATATTGCTGCCCGTTAGAATTTATGGCAGACCATTATGTCAGCCAACATTGGTATGTTCCTTTTTCTCTTTGTATCCTTGCATCGAAAAATATTTGTCGGATCTTCTGATTTCAAAGTTGCATGACCAAGACTTAAGCCATCTTAAAAATATTTCTAAAATACTTTCTTAGCAAAGTTTTCTTTCCTAATACAGGAGTCAGCTCTAAGTGCTTTTGTACAAGCCGAGCTACTAAACGAAGGAAATCAGTATAAATGTGGTCAGTGTGAGAGTTTGGTTGACGCCCATAAGGGCTTGTGTTTCCAAAAACTGCCGTATCTGATGTGTATTCAGCTCAAGCGATCTGAATATGATTTTGAATTTATGACAAGAAGGAAAATTACAGACAAGTAAGGAGTATGTTTTATTTTAACTTAATCGTTAAACTGAAATTTAATCACCATAACGGTTTTGACTGGTTCGTTTAGACTGGTCTTTCCGACCATATTAAATATGAACGACTTCGTGGAACGTCCCTCCGGTGAAGATAATTCGGACGATCTAATTTTCCCGGTAGATACGAATGTTGTGACAGCACCTTTAGTAAAAAATCGAACAAGTCACAGCCGACCGTCCGTGCCGTTGTCTAAAATTGCAAATTGGGTAAGACATAATTGTTGAACAAATACAAAATTCGTTTTTATTTGTTAATGTACTCGTTTGAATATTTTGCCAACTTTTATTTGAGTGATATGAGTTTTCATCTATTCTAGGAGCCTGTCAAGCACGACGATTTAGAAGCAGCTGAGGACGAATTTAACGGTATTGATCTTTGTCCAGAATCTATGAGTCCTGAGGACTACATGGTCGCGAAAAAGGCACTAAAGCAGGGGAACAATGTCTACCGGCTCTTGTCAGTCCTGGTTCATCGAGGCGGATCTTCCCACGGTGGTCATTATTATGTATATGTGCTGGATTTGGAAAAGAATCAATGGTACAGATGTAATGATTCGTCCGTAACAAGGGTACTTACTTATTTATTTAATTTTAATATGATTTCAAATGGATAGAAAATGAATTTGATAGTCAAAATATGTGTACTCACCCACTACCCACTTAACTAATATTTGTTCTTAGATTTCCCCGCATGACATCGCGGAGACATACGGGACGAATAATTCTTATCATAAATCAGATGATCGAGATGGTATTGCTTATATGTTAGTTTACCGAAGAATCGATTCAAAAATGAATTCTCTACCATTGACTCAAGAGCAATTTCCTGTACATATCCAGGTGAATGAAATAGTGAATAATTGCGATATAATCGCTATTAAAAGACTTTGAAGTAATCCTGCTGGTGAGAACATTTAAATTGATGCAGTACGTATCATTCAAATAATATTTTTGGTTTCTTCTGTTGCAGGAAATTTGGAGAGATTTGGAAATGAGTGATCATGAACTTCATGAGAGCGAACAATATGAGAAAAGTATTCTCAGGCTTCCGTTATACTACAGAGTAACAGATACATGGGATATAGTAAGGAAAGATGTTACAATTTCTAAGGATTTAACACTTATGGACGCCGCCTACCAATGTTATGGGGTAAAGAAGCAGTTCCTCTTAGTATGTTAGTATTCCAATTCGTTATTAATTCTTTTTGAATGTGGAAGCAGGAATTCTTCCCCAACAACATTGTTACTGAGGATATGATTCGGCTCGTCCGTTTCAATGAGAACTACGAAGTTATGGATATGAGCTTCGATGGTAGAGAAAACGATAAATTGTCAATAGCTTACCGGCGACCAACCAGTATTGAACAGAATGATGCAGTTATGATTGAGCTCAAGATTGGTGATGCTCCGTTTCACCACTACGATCCAAATGGTAACAAAATATAGTCCGATTTTTTCTGTACCCGTTCCTTTCAATAATATTCAATGCAAATGAAAATTAAGTCTTCGAGTTGTGTCGTTTTAAAGGGAGGTTACTCTAAATATTAAACTTCACGTGAACGAACTAGCCCTTATAGCTAATATTTTCCGTATTGCTGAAGGAACTATGTGATAATTACTAACTATTTTACGGTTACTTGTCTTGACAGATTACGTATTTAAAACGTACTTAGTGGACTTGGAAACACACTGTTTCCCAAAAACTGTTGAAATTCACGGATGTGTCGGAAGCACCGTTGAAGATATTCGGGAACGAGTTAGGCAAAAGTTTCAACTCTATGGAAATGAGATAATGCTAATAGTGAGAAATAAGACTGGTACTCGTTTCATGGATGACGACAGCTTATTTTTGACAACTTTTAATCTTGCACATGTCAGTGAGGTAAGTAATATGAAAAGTCCTGCACTAATGCACTTCGAATGAATCTACAGGATGGGACATAACCTATTGCCCCCATACATGTGCCACCCTGTAGTTTCGATAAGAGAATACAAACAAATTAAGTAATTTAAAAATGTTGCATTTCATTAGCTCTTCGTATATTATTGCTTGGACACTGCCGACGTCACTCCTTTTTGTTCCTTCGTTAATGCTTACTACAATAGTTATACTTTTGACATTGAGTGTCAACTGTCATTTCCTTGTTTTGATGGTAAGTTTCTATTAATATCCCCATATAATATGTTATAGTTTGGTGTAATTCATATTGATGTATTTAACTACTACCCTAGACACCATGGTCATCGGGAATACAGAGGAGATGGACATTGGTGGAGATACGTTTGGAGAAGTATCTGAGGATTTGAATCTTCTAGTCGGAATAGATGATAATTGTAAGGAAAAATACTCGAAAGTAATCATAATTCTGGTGCTTACATCCTGTATTTCTGTGTGTTATTCTCCGTTTCAGATCACAATCAATCAGTAGCTGACTTCCAACTCAGTGGAGATCTGCAGGAGACGCATGAGCATCAGGGGATTGTAGTGGAAGAAAGTAGAACTGGGAAGGATTTGATTGATCATTGCAGTGAAGACAGTAGTTTAACTAGTACTAGTAGCGAAGTGTAAGTATAATATGAGATTATGAGTAGTACGGAAATTCTTAACGGAATTTCATTTATTTAAGGCATGAACCAAATTTCAGAACACTAAAGGGGAGTGATAGTAGGCCTGGAAGTAGCGCTTCATCTAGTCGAGGAGATTCTAAGAGGAATGGATTGTTAGATAACGACTCTCATGCTGTTCCGTCGGTAAGTTCTCATTATTCATATTTATCTGGTGACCGGTCTGTCCTCGCAAACTAGAAGATATACACCCGGCGTAACATGAATATGAATCTCCTCCTCCTTAATGTACATACAACATGAATATGATTTGTTCAACTGATTCAACGAATTTATTACTTTTTCTGAAATTTATTAATTTGTGTTGTGGCAGTACAAAGTCAATCCATTTTCTGAAGTCATTATAGTTGAGTTCAATTGTAGCCTTGGGTACAACTTCCCAATGTAAAACTCTCATAATATCTCTTAGCATGAAGACGAGGACTTGTGCGAGAATAATACACCTGCATACTTCAAAGTACTGGAACATCGTCGCTCAAAGGATGGGGAATGGTCAAGTTAGAGTTTATTTTTTATTATTTAGTTCAATATGTACATTTGCATAATGCCAAATATTATTTTCGCAGTTTACAAAGTCCGAGCGTATAAAGCTATGTCGATTCAAGAAGTTAGTAACAGTATCTCGAAATTGATTTCGTTGGACGAATCTGAGTTCATTCTCTACGGTGTCAGTCAAGGCCTAGAAACTGAAATCTTACATAATTCAGGAGATTTGAAAGAATTACATCCATTCGAATGCCTGAGGACACGGCTAGGCCACAGACTGATGAAGAATGAGGGAAGGTTCGCTATCTATTTGTACGACCTCGACAGCTTCCAAGAGGTACTGCGGTTCTATTTAGAAGTTGTTATTTAAGTAAAATTGCTTCAACTTGGACTACTTTTCTCTTGCAGAAACCTGTATTTCTCAAAGATGTCGTTCTAAACGACCAGATGCATATTACGAGTGTCCGCAGCAAGATAAAGCAGGAATTGTCTACGTTAACGGATCTGAACCCGGAAGTCCTACAGCAGTAAGTGCTTATTAATTGACTATAAAGAATTTGTCTTATTGTGAATCATATTTGTTTGAAAACTGACGCATGCATATTTGGTTCTGTATTTTTAGCTTCCGTTTACGCAAGAAATTAAACGAAACACCGTCAAGAATTTTGCACGATTCCAAGAAGTTCGCCGATTATTTTCATCGAATGAACGGCGAAATATTTATTCAGGTGAGAATTTAACGATTCTACATGACTCTATTGACATTAAACGATTTGGTACAATTTCCGCAGCAGGTATATATTTTCTTATTTGAACTGACGAACAAGCGAACCAGTCAATAATTCATACTCAAACACTCAGGTTTAGGTTATCATTTTTTCAAACAAAAATGTCCAACCTGCATTTTTGATTTACCCACATTTTGGGGGCTAATCGCAAATTATGTATTTCACCGTACTAATTCGATATCAAAATAATATTTCTTCAATCATATTTACCAAATTCTAGAAGTTTGTGTACAATTTCTAATCTCATTTATTAGTACAATTACTCTGAAATAACATACATATTTCAAATTTTCTTAGCGTTTGAAAGAGCCAGATACAGTCACATCTGAGCATGCTCATTGTGTCGTTGTCCGTCAGTGGCGTCCGTCGGAGCTAATATTGGATAAACCAGTAGAAGTTACCATTTTTTACGACTATATTGTCAGTTTGGATGACGTGATCCGTGATATGGTAAATTGTCATTAAATGTTTACATTCCTGTGAAGTACTGGAGGTTGGAACTAATTTTAATTGTCGTTTCAGTTGGTTAAAGAATTCTGCATACCCCCTGAAGAGTTAGAGGTTACGAATCCGGATGTCGATTATCCTTATGAACTCAATCCTGTAGAGGTTGAAAAATTGTCGTGGTATCGACTGGATCCGACAATAAGAAGACAGTTTTCAGTCCACAACGATGAAGCTGTGTTGTTCATAAGGTAAAAATACAATTTAATTGAGTTGTATATGATAAATGATAGTCAAAAATGCTATTTCACGGTTTCTGACACCTTAAATTATTCAGAATAAATATTTTCTTTCAATCGGAAAATGTTAAAAGTGTACCGAAAGACCGAAACCATCCGATTGTTCAATAATACATTTTTGTTGCTTTGCAGGAACAAAATGGAGACGCTCAAAGTGATGTCACCTCAAGATCGTAAGATGTATGAAAAGGAGTCTGCAAAGCGGAGGGGAGAATACATCATTACCCCGAGGAAGGTCGAAGTTGGGTTCAAGGTTAACCTCGCCCGAACACCGCCAACCTGATTGTTAGGTTTTAGTTGGACGAGCAATTAATTGTTACCAATTTATTCATATTTTCGAGTAACGTTGTAGCAAATGTTACCTTTACACGTCACCTTCATTTTTGTTCAAATAACTAAGTCATACATAGTCACACCTGATATTTTTAAGACTTAAATGTCACTAACCCTTCAAAATAGTATTAGATTTCGAGAAAACTCATCTATTGTGGTAACTACCTAGTATTCTCGTAATGGATATTTACATTTTTGTGTCATTAAGTTACTGACGTAATTTTGATTCAGAGACTAATTAATTAGAAATGTTTACCTGTATTCAACAATCACATTATTTTTAACTGTGATGTCAAATGAGGGTTTACAAATATGTGCGAAGAAGTTGATGAAACCTTGTCATTCAAACTACTTCAGTGGTCACATGACGTATAATTTCTTTTTAATAGTCCATGACTGCGATCATGACTTATTGACGAGTAATTCGTAATTTCATGGTGCTCAAAGAGCAAGAAATGTTTATATGAAAGTGCCTTTCGCCTAAGTTCCTTGGTTGTTTGGAGACTTCTGGTATTCAAAGCATCAAATTCTCATTGTGCAGCTTAAGTTGTGCCATGCTTTGTTCGGAATTGAAATGTGAATCTCAAGCGGTGAAACTGAAATTTATGATTAACTTTTTTAGAAGGAATAAATATACAAAGAAACATTATTTCACTATTTATTTATTCATGTAGCGTTTGTCTCAATTTTATTTGCCTAAAATCACTGCTAGGTTTTCTCGCCGTATCTTTGCATAATCAATCCTTATTGTGAAATTTAACAAACTTTACAAGACAAGCCTAATAATTCACACAAGCCTGCGCTTCGGGCATGATGATAGAGACCAGTCATAAATATGTGCGCTATAAACGATATTCAACTCTCCAGTCGAGTTGGCAATTCTTCGAAGAAAAAAATTAACGAGTATTAATTTGGAACATTTTTTTGTGTCTACTGAGAGTTTGTTTTTAATTAGAATCAAGACTAACATAGTTTACGATGAGACAGGCGCAAAAACTGCTGTCGGCTACGTTTATATGATTATATGCTGACGTAAAAGATAAACAGTGTCTTGCAAAATTGTAAGAAATTTGCAAGCTGCGATAGCAGTTGCGTAACTAAGGTTACGATCCGGGGGGGGGGTGGGGAGAGATAAGCGCCACCGGATAAATATTAAATTTTATTAAAAGCTAATTTTTATTACGCTACCTATATGTTACACAGTCTATCTTTAGTGTGAGAAGGAAAACGCATAATATATGCATCCTTTGTTTCTCCACGCTTTATATGTATGTGTATTTTCTAAGTTATTTTTAGTGACTGTTCTGTAGTCGTTTTAAACTGTGATAAACAAAATTCTTTACCAGAATATGCAAACACAAATGAATTAGACACTCATAACACAAAGTTTTCATTTAATTGAATGATTCATTAGGAGACATTATTGAGAATTATTCTGAATTCCTTAAAATAAAGCTAGACAATTCATTTTCCGTTCCCTTTGAATCATAAAAATACTATTTAATGCTCTCGATGTCCTCACGACACCTGGGATCTCCCTTAGAAAGCCTGATTATAAAATCCTGATTAACTTTAAAATGTTCTTATAACGTACTAGAAAAATCCGACCGGTCGCTATCGAGGGTAGGTTCCCCGTTTCCGTAGTAGTAGGAACAGGAAGAATTTGATAATTTCGTCGCGCCTCTCATGGTTCCTGACAAAACGAACCCGGCAGCTCCATCTAGTTGTGTGTATAACTGAACTACCACATACCAGTGTTTGGTATTGGCGCCGCTTCACAGCACCCCACGAACCCTAACCCGACCCACGTGTTTGTGAGTAATGATGAATGAGTGTCATCATCGTCATTGGCGCCATCATTTCGCCAATGATGTCATCATTCCTACTCACAGACAGACAGGCAGATGAACAGAGTTTATTCGGCTTTTTATTTATTATTAATACTTCGACAAGGAATTGTTTTAGAGACGATTGCAGCGACAGCTACATCAAGTGAGGATATGAGGAAGCCTATATATAAGCCTAT
>JAQGCA010004702.1:0-10040 GCA_034698945.1 Protaphorura quadriocellata
GGTGGGCATATTTCTTCAACCCAGACGGCATAAGGAGGGCGTATGTTTCCAATACAGGAGGCATTAGGTGGGCATATCTCTCCAACACAGGAGGCATTAGGTGGGCATATTTCTCCAACAGAGGAGGCATTAGGAGGGTATATCTCTTCAACACAGGAGGCATTGGGAGGGCATATTTCTCCAACACAGGAGGTATTAGGTGGGCATATTTCTTCAACCCAGACGGCATAAGGAGGGCGTATGTTTCCAATACAGGAGGCATTAGGTGGGCATATTTCTCCAACACAGGAGGCATTAGGTGGGCATATTTCTCTAACAGAGGAGGCATTAGGAGGGTATATCTCTCCAACACAGGAGGCATTAGGTGGGCATATCTCTCCAACGCAGGAGGCATTGGGTGGGCATATTTCTCCAACAGAGGAGGCACTAGGAGGGCTTATCCCTTCAACATAGACGGCATTAGGTGGGCATATCTCTCCAACACAGGAGGCTTGTCGAGAGATGAGGTTGTATCCTCCTATGTTAAGGGATGGGGATGTATCCTCCCATGTTAAGAGACTCCTCACATTACAGCCGGGCTTCCTTGACAACTAAACTGATGAATCAATGTGTCAACAATTGAACGAAATTGATGAGTCAATAAAATTTGTCAGATAAGCTCAGTTCTCACTTGGCGTTGCTGGAAGATAGTCGCACAATTACTTCAGTCTCGTGATTATTGATCGTCAAAAACATTGGGGAGTGTTGTGTGAGTTCTATCTGTTTCCAAGGAAATCTATCCCCCTGGACGGTGGTTACCGGGTCACTAGCCGTCAAGTATCGTAGTATAACCGGGCTCTGAAGAGAGTGTACTTGCAGAAATGGTGAAACGTAAGTCATCACGTGAGAAAAGAGAACGACACCGTCTTAAGGAAAAAAGGTTAAGGACGAACGCTGTTGCTAGAGCGTGTGAACAACAAAGGGACACTGACGCTCGAAAAGTTGTTCGTAAGGTTGTCGAACGACGTCTTCAGGAACAACAGAGGGATACTGACTCTCATCATGTAAGTATTATTACCGTCCCACAGCCACCCATGTTAAAATTCCTATTGCCGATTACCACCAATTATAATGTCCTATAGCCTCCCATTTGATATGCCGTATAGCCACCCATGTTAAATGCCCTATAGCCACCCATGTTAAATGCCCTATAGCCACACATGTTAAATGCCCTATAGGCACCCATGTTGAATTCCCTATAGCCACCCATGTTAAATGTCCTATAGCCACCCATGTTAAATGTCCTATAGCCACCCATGTTAAATGTCCTATAACCATCAATTATAATGTCCTATAGCCTCCCATTTGATATGCCGTATTGATATACCCATGTTAAATGACCTATAGACTCCAGACGCCCACGTTAAATGTTATATAGCTTTCCATATTAAATGTCTTAGGTTCAACATCGAATTGACGTATCATCCTGGCCAAAATGTTGTGAGAAATTTTGGGCCGCAATTAAAGAGATGCCCGACAATATATGCTGCTGTTGTGGTGGACTTTTCTACCGTGAAGGAATCTCCAGTTTAAACGAGAGAAGTATTGACCAAGTTATTTTAAAGGAATCTTTGGTCGTTAAGTGCAATGGTCATCACAGGGTCTGCAGCACATGTCTGAAATCCATGAGGGAAGGCAAAATTCCTAAACTGTGCTTGTCCAATGGATTTCAGTTTCCAAATGTTGCACCTGAGTTGAAGGTACGACTGTAATTGGTAATATTATGAATCAATTTTCATCAATGTTTCAATTTTAATTCCCAGTGTCTCACGGACCTTGAGGAAAGACTCGTTGCTGGCCGAATTCCATTCATGCAGCTACAAAACCTAGGGATTGACCGACAGTATGGGCTTGCTGGAAATATAGTGAATGTACCTAATGACCTCGAAGTGAGTACGTCGCAACTTCCTCGGAATCTGAAGACAGTTCAGGTCATGTTTATGAGACAAATGAGGGGTAAGAACCCTATCTATCATGAAGTCGTTCGACCAGCAGTTGTGTTTGATGCTGCACAATATTTGATGTCAACTGATCTGTACCGCGAGGAAGGCTTAGTGTTAGGAATGGATGATTCTTCAGACAATGGTATGTTTACAGCATTGCTACACTTTCATGGGTTAAGTCTAGAACGTTCTGTTAACGTTCTGTGGTCATACCCATCTCTTAGCGTTATGTGGTCATGCCCGTCTCTTAACGTCATGGGGTCATCCCCATCTCTTAACGTTAGGTGGTCATGCGCATCTCTTAACGTTGTGTGGTCATGCCCATCTCTTAACGTTGTCTGGTAATGCCCATCTCTTAATGTTATGTGGTCCTGCCCATCTCTTAGCGTTATGTGGTCATGCCCATCTCTTAACGTTATATGGTCATACCCATCTCTTAACGTTATGTGGTCATACCCATCCCTTAGCGTTATATGGTCATACCCATCTCTTAACATTACAGTGTCATACGTTCTAACGGCCATGTTTAACGCTGTTATAATGATTTAGCAACTGCAATGTTGGAAGAAAACATTGAAGAATTCACTTCAGATAATTCTCAAGCAGACATGGAGGTAGACTCAGTTACAGCTACGGGGGAAATTGAATCAGAATCGTCCTCATCGTCGTCATCTGAAGACGAGTTAGAAGTTCCTACGCGATTTGACCATGGTATACAAGAATCCATGCTGTTGCCGGAAGAAGAGCTGATCAATTTGATTGTGAAAATTGCTCCTGGGGAAAGTAAGCGTCCGCTTTCGCTGGTATATGATAACAACGCTGAAATCCTATCGTTTCCTCGTATCTACAATGGTCAAAAACGTCAATATAAACCTGGTTTGAAGATATCTTACACCGATATCGTCAAATCCGAAGCTCGAAGACATGATCGACGTGCTTGCATTACTACCAAGATCCTATGGTCTTACAAGCGTCTACTGGTATCAAGAGTTGCCGATGCTATTACAATTTGCCTAAGAAAAAGGAGAAAGCCAGACGGAACATCAATTACGGCTGGACAATTAAAGAATTCTGACTTTGTCGCGTCTCTGTTGAACCACGATGATGGCTTTCGAATGTTAAAGGGTATAAGATCATCGCCTGCGTACTGGGAACAGCAGCAGAAAAAACTGATGGCAATGTTACGACAAGTCGGAATAACAGCAATGTTCATGACCTTGTCTGCCGCTGAACTAAGATGGTTGGAACTCCTTAAAGAGCTAAACTTCTTTGCCCACGGAGTCAAACTTACTGAGGAGCAAGTCAATGCATTAACTTAGGAACAAAAAATCACGTTAATACGAAATGACCCAGTAACATGTGCCAGGCACTTTGACCATCGACATCGGGCATTCCTTAATATGCTGCTGAAGTCAACGGGTGGCGTATTCAGTCCATATCAACTAACTGAGTGGTATTCGAGGTATGAAATGCAGCAGAGAGGATCAATTCATGCCCATATGCTATTATGGATAGCGGGAGCCCCTGTATTTGACCGTGAAGATCCGTCAACAATAATGGCGTGTGTGCAGTTTATCGACCAATTTATCACCTGTGACCGTTTTACCGGCGACCCTGATCTTGACACATTGGCTCAATACCAACTTCATCGCCATGCAAGAACATGTCGTAGAAAGGGTGCAAATGGAACATCTTGCCGCTTCAACTTTCCTCATCCACCGATGCCATGTACTGAAATTTTGGAAACATTACCAAATGATACAGAGGCGTTAGTGCTGAAAAAGGCCAGGAATGACTTCGAAACTATTAAATTACGCCTTAAGCAGATGGGTCGACAATTTATGGATGTTATCCCTTATGTGGAATTCTTGTCCTCACTGGCGTTTACTCATGAGACGTATATTTTGGCACTCCGTTGTTCAATTAAGCGAACAACAGTATTTCTGAAGAGGTTAACTAACGGTATTTTCATTAATGCTTACAACAAGAAGATACTCAAAATGTGGAGGGCCAATATGGACATCCAGTTTGTTGTTGATGAATACGCATGTGCCAAGTACGTGTCAGCTTACGTAAATAAGAGCAACGCTGGTGTTTCTAAGCTGTTACGGAAAGCCAACGATGACATCCGGAAAGGCAACCATACCCTCAAGGAACGCTTAAGAATATTTGGCAATATTTTCAACAATTTTTCGGAGATATCAGCACAAGAGGCAGCAATTGGAGTCCTGGGAATACCGCTTGTTAACTGCAGTAAGAGTGATATTTTCATAAACACAAGCATTCCATCTGAAAGGACTTTCATGTTAAGATCCAAGCAAGATATTGAAGACCTCCCTGAGGATTCCGAAGATATCGCAGCCTTCAGCCTAATCGACAAATACGTCCATAGACCGGACGAATTGGATAACTTATGTTTGGCAGACTTCGCAGCTTTTTATTACTATCTCAAGCGGAAACCCTGTAGTGGTGAATATTTTATGTTGAAAAACAATTTTGGATATCTCGTGAAGCGTTTCAGCGCCTTAGTAATCCGATACCGACGATTTGGCAAGGAGGTGGATCCAGCTAATTACTACCGTGAACAACTAATGCTCTTCATTCCATGGCGGGACGAACAAGTAGAATTGCTAGATATCAACTCCGAGCAGAAGTTCAAGTCGTAAGTAGAACGCCTCCTATGTTAATGTTCTATAGCGTCTCATGTTAATTGCACTGTAAATGTAGCCTCCCATGTCATAACGATAAGATGTCGTATTGGAGGCTATAATCAACTTAAGCCAAAGGGCCCCCTAATGCTAATGGCGTGGGGACACTTAATATAGGATTATGGCCATACAACGTTAAGAGATACGACTAAAAGTATGACATTGTAATGTTACAGAGATGGGACAAAAAGTATGACACTGTAATGTTATAGAGATGTGACATAAAGTATGACACCGTAATGTTATAGAGTTGGGACAAAAAGTATGACACTGTAATGTTACAAAGATGGGACATAAAAAGTATGATACTGTAATGTTATAGAGATGGGACAAAAAGTATGACACTGTAATGTTACAGCGATGGGACATAAAAAGTATGACCCTGTAATGTTACAGAGATGGGACAAAAGGTATGACACTGTAATGTTAGAGAGATGGGACTAAAATTATGACACTAATGTTACAGAGATGGGACAAAAAGTATGACGCTGTAATGTTACAGAGATGGGACAAAAGGTATGACACTGTAATGTTAGAGAGATGGGACTAAAAGTATGACACTGTAATGTTACTGAGATGGGACACCTCATAATCCTATATCAAATGTTCCCATCTCTTAACGTTAGTGGGTCATGGTCCCGTCTTTTAACGTTGTGTGGTCATAATTTGAAAGTCCTATCTCTTAACGTGGTGTGGCCATAATTTGAAAGTCCTATCTCTTAACGTGGTGTGGCCATAATTTGGAAGTCCTATCTCTTAACATTAGGAGGTCATAGTCCCATCCCTTAACATTGTGTGGCCATTATTTGAAAGTTAATTTTAATTGGTCTATCATTTACAATTTCAGCGTCTTCAACTTGATATCCGAAGTCCGCAAAAAGTATGTGTCCAAATTAACAGAGGAAATCCTGGAAGCTGCAACGGCCGACAATGACATTCATATATCTACGTCAAGATTGCCAGAGGAGGAACTCTATGAAGACTTTATAGTCGATGTTGGTCACGACATAGGTGAGAAGAAACTACCAACAGGCAAAGCTGAGTTCCTACTAAACCCAAAGTTTTTGACGGATGACGTTTATTCACATATTGTTAGGAGTTTGAACAAGAAACAGCGACAATTCCTTTTGCACTTAGTCCATCGTATCAAGAACGATAAGGATCCTTTCTTTGAGTTCCTCAGTGGCGGTGCTGGAGTTGGGAAGACTCATCTTCTATTAAGTGTAGTGCAGACTTTCCTGAGGTACTTTTCCAAACAGCCAGGACAGAGCTTGCAAAATTCATGGGTCGTCGTCTGTGCGCCCACAGGGAAAGCAGCTTTTAAACTACATGGCATGACGTTACATCATTGTTGGCGTCTACCCCCTTCCCAGTATCGTGGACATTTGGCAAGAATGGATGAGGATCTCTTTGATTTGATTATTTGATTTGAAACTCGTCATCATAGATGAAGTGTCAATGATGAGTGTGGAGCAGCTGTACCAAATTGATGCCAGATTAAGACAAATATTTCAGAGCGATCAACACTTTGCTGGTAAATCGGTCTTGGTCTGTGGACACCTACGGCAGCTGGAACCAGTAGGGGGGTCAATGGTATTTCGTATTCCGAAATTCAACCCTTTGGCATACATTACCGGAAATTACTTGTGGGAAAACTTCAAGCTCTTCGAACTAGAGGAGGTAATGCAACAACAAGGTGATGCAAAATTTTGCCACGCCCTAAACAATATGGCTGAGGGAACAATGACACCTGGCGATGTAATACTGATTAAAAATCGAGAGATTTCCGCCACACTTTTGCCGCCAGATAATGCTATCAACTTGTTCTATGCAAACGCTGACTGTTGTGCCTACAATGATAAGTTCCACTCCACGTTACCTGGGGACTCTGCCATTTCCGTTGCACACGACAGAGTGCAGGGTCGTGGCACTGAAGTTCAAAAACGTGCCCTAATCGAGTACGCCAAAAGTTTTGGGTTAGGCGACTCTGACGGTCTGCCATACAAGGTCTCGTTAAAGAAAGGAGCCATTTACTTTGTGTCCACCAATGTTGATGTACCGGATGGTTTATTCAATGGCTCAACTGGGACATTGATGAAGATCGTTTTGGCTTGTAAATCGTCAGGAGAAAATGTCCCGGTACGGACTTTTATGCAGTTTAGCGATAACATGGTTGGCCAAGATGCAAGGAGACGCATGCATGACTATCAAGTAAGACAATGTATTGACTTAACATGGACACCAATTGAGCGATTCACCAGAGTGCTGCAGAAGTCTGGCAAGAACGAAAAATTACAAGTAGTCCGGACCCAAATACCACTCGTCGCCTGTAACGGTATGACGATTCATAAATCGCAAGGGTCAGACATGGCCTTAATTGTTGTCAACGTTAAGAAGAAACTCCGTCGGGCATTGTTGTACGTGGCTTGTAGCCGAGCTACAACTTATAATGGTCTCTACATTGACGGTTTGTTTGTGCCTCCATCTCCCCCTTCTGAAAACGACCCTGTTACAATAGAAATGGCGAAACTTCGAAATGATCCTTTGAACCTGTCTTTGAAGTTTTTCTGTGACATGGATGATGATTTGAGGATCAAAGTTATATTTCATAATGTTCAATCACTCCATGCGCATCACCTCGATGTTTCAGCGGACCATTCATTCATGGCTGCCGATGTTATTGCAATGGTTGAACCGTGGGCTCTGAGTGGCGACTCGTATCATTTTGAACATTTCATTACCATGCAACGGGAGGATTGTCGCCTTGCAAGAAGGAACTCTTAAGGATCAATGGTCATAGCCAAGTCTTGTATTTCAGCTTTGTTTAAAGATATAGCATTCACATCTGACTGCATTCCATCCGGTCATGTGCAGTTTACAACATGGAAATTCGACACTCTAAACTTCGTTATGGTGTACAAATCACCGGGTTACTCAACTCCCATGTTTCTTCAGAAATTCCAAGATCTTCTGACAAACCACATTCAATCAAACCAACGGTCACTCGTCATCATGGGCGACTTTAACATAAACGCGAGTGAGGCGAATGGTCAGTTGCTTCTGAACTACATGAACTCCGTGGGAATGCCATCCATCCTGCCAGTTTCAAGATCCACGGAAGGAGGCACATGTATTGATTATTGTTTTAGCAATGTCATCGACATTGACGCATGGTTCTATGAGTCCCTCTTCAGTTACCATTCTCCAATCTGCATTTGTTTGCCACATGGATTTCCTACAGCCGTTGACCCAGTCGCCACTACTATTGTTGAGTCATCATTTTCACTGATGACATTAGATATTCCAACAGGGCCATCAGCACCCTCTAGTTACTTCTGGGAGAAAGAGATGAATAACACACCTCAGGCAAAAACTATCTCGACCACCTCAACAGACAAATCCCCTCAACCGGAATTGACTTCACCTCACCGACGGTTTTGGGAAAAACGATCAAATGAACCAACTTATGTTCATGCGTCGTTTCATCAAGGGTCAGCCATATTTAAAAAGTCAGCTGGCCTCCAATGTACGGACATGGTAGCAGTGGCAGCGGTCTATGCAGTACACATTTCTCCTTCGACCTGGACCTCCGCTATCATTGATAGTATCCTCCTTTATGGCGATAAATATTACAATAGTCAGAGACCTCACGCTGAAAATGATTACCTGACAGCTGTTGAACTTGTTGGACGCCTAGCAATGCCGACGGACTTCCCAGGCCCCGTTGAGTGTCAAATCCTAGTACAAGATATAGCGACTTTTTCTGGAATCACCTTCGGTCAAGGTTTGGCAATTGATGGTTTGCAATCACTTTCTGAAGCCATCGAGTCTTTGCCAGCCAGAGTATATAAGCATTGGGTATTGACTTCTGGTGACTATTCGTTCGGGATATTCTTGGCGGATTCTCATCTGTATTGGTTTAATAGCCATGACACCGACCCGAGTGGCGTTCCCGCCGACGATGGTGCAATTGTACTCTTACCGTCTTGAACATCCTTCATCATTACATCCAAACGTCAAGCTCTTGTGCTTTCAACCTGTCTCCTCTAACGATAGTGTAATAACTTATAACCCATTCAACCATTTAAGTCATTGAACTCAGTTGTCGTTCAGAAATATCATTTGTATAATAAACAGTCAACAGTAACAGTTGTGTTTATGATGGGCATGACCACATAACGTTAAGCGATAGGGATGATTTTATATAATTGTCCTTTCCGTCTGTCCCACGCTCCTTAGAATTCTATATTCCAAGGAGCGCGGGACAGGGCTGTCACCCAGTCGCGACTGGGTGACAGCCCGTGGAATTAGATCATGGGTGGCTATAGGACATTTAACATGGGTGGCTATTGGGCATTTAACATGGGTGGCTATAGGGCTGTTTACATGGGCTACGAAGCCGTATGTATGGAAGCATGAGTCAACACGGGTGGCTATAGAAGAAGTATGACACTGTAATGTTAGAGATATGGGACAAAATATATGACACTGTAATGTAAGAGAGATGGGACAAAAAGTATGACACTGTAATGTTAGAGAGATGGGACAAAAAGTATGACACTCTAATGTTATAGAGATGGGACATAAAAAGTATGACACTGTAATGTTATAGAGATGGGACATAAATACTTCTCTCTCTCTATCCCATCTCTTAACGTTATGTGGTCAATGCTCGCCTTTACGTGGTTCAGTCGAACCTAAGACATATGTAAAGCTTAGTTGCTCTCAGAGATATAGCATTCTGACCGTAATGTTATTTTCCCCCCTCATGCTTCGCTCGCTGCAGTCCTACGAACAGACGAGTTGAGGGTGCTTCGTGTGGGATATCTCAATGCAAAGAAGAGTCATCAACTGTGCAATACAATTGCTCTAAGGTATATGGTATTCTGACTGCGTCCGAATGTGTTCTGTTAGTGTAAAACAGTCATTATAAACGCACATATATGTCAGCTGAGAGGAGCGCGGCACAGACAGAAAGGACAATTTTATAAGCCCTTTACAGGACTGCGTCCACGGGCTAATAAAGATGAACTACCCTGTATACAAAAGTCGACTGGGAATCTCGTTGCATTAAACGACGCCCAAGTAATTTAGTGGACGTTTTATGGTCGTTCGTAGATCCAACTAGGCTCTAATATTACGGTTGCTGACATATGCAATCGTGTGACTTTGTATTTCCTTAATGTTCTAGCTCTATATCTACTTAATTGACGCACTATCTACTTAATTGAACTTGCCAGGTATGATTTCGATTACACTCTTGGGCTCTTGCTACTGTAAGTCAATATTTTAAAACAGGGTGTCGTCGCGACGTAACTGTAAACATTTTAGACAAATAGTCACACGACAA
>JAQGCA010004703.1:0-10040 GCA_034698945.1 Protaphorura quadriocellata
GAAGGTGGTGAAGTTAATATACTGGGGTCGCTTAGCAACATAGTGCAATTAAATTACCTTGATGACGATTTCTTTGTGGAAATGTGACACAATGGACTGGGAATGTAAGAAACTGGACATTATTTGGTTGCTTAGCAACCTGGATTGTTTTCACTCGGATTAATACTCACACTTTTGTCGAACTGCTGGAGGTACCAGGCCCGGCATTCTAGCTTGTAGTTATATAATAAACTGTATGAA
Organism: Protaphorura quadriocellata; assembly: GCA_034698945.1. Classification (NCBI taxonomy): domain Eukaryota; kingdom Metazoa; phylum Arthropoda; class Collembola; order Poduromorpha; family Onychiuridae; genus Protaphorura; species Protaphorura quadriocellata. The sequence goes on from JAQGCA010004703.1 coordinate 241, forward strand.
ACCACCAGATCAGATAGACTGATATCTGATCTGACAAATTTCAGATAAGATAAGATATCAGATCAGATATACGATTATCTTATCCGATCGGAGCCTTTCCGTGAGTTGACTACTTAACTAAACACGTATCAAATCAAATCAAATCAAATTAATGCGAATAGTACATAGATAGTTTACCCGATAATTTACCATTATGGTGATTAAATTTCAGATTTTCGGTGATTCAAAAATCACGTTAAGTCACAAGTCAAAACGCTAACTGTACGACGTAAAACCGGTGACTCAAAAAAAGGTGACATAAAACGAAAATTTTAGGTCAAAATTATTAGGTCGTGTTTTTAGGTCATGTCAACGCTATCTCTCTACTAAACACAAACCACAAGCAAAGAAGAAAAATTGCTAGAATTATGAAAAAAAATTAAGACGTCAAAATGTGACTGCCTATACACATGTCTGAGGAAGACTACTTGGAACTGAAACATATTGATGAGTAGAAGGAAAAGTTAGGAGCAGGCAACAGGTGATGAATAAAAATTAAATCTTATTCATGAACGTGATGCTGGGCTTAGAATGAAATGCAGGAATTACATTTAAAGCGTCCAAAGGTGAGTCAAATTGACTTATCGTTACATATACGTAGTTGTACAAAGACCCCTTTACCACCAGAATTCTGATTGTACAATTTCATTTCCCATAAACCGAATAAAATCTAATGTACTAAACTGCAAGTAGAATTTCCATTGTTTTCATTTCGTTTTCCCAGCCTGTACTGCGTATTATACTTTATACGTGCTCTGATTCATGTTAAGTTTAGGTTAAGGGTTATCATTATTGATAAACGAGTATAGTGCGTAGTACGACCAAAGTCATTAACATGTAAAACCAAGGAGGCTAGACTGCAACCAGGAGAGCCAATACTTGCGAGAAACTTGAAAACGTCAAAAATTTTGTAAGAGTAAAATGTCAAATAGCTATAAGACACTAACGTTGACCAATGAGCCACTGCGTTTCCCCATTCCTCGGCATCACATAAGGGCATTGACCTAATTTCAAATGTCTTATGGACAATACAATAGGTCAGAAAACCGGGTTTTCTGACCATGAAGAAAATAACAACGTTTTCGGATGTTTGCTACTTATTGGCTCTCCTAGTGACAACGCGTCCAACCTCCTTGTGTAAAACCACACACGGAAAACTGCATTATAAATTAGTGACAAAAAAAACTGTGCAGAGCGTCATTTGTTTAACCTGTAAAACTGATTACATTATTTTTGTCTGGCTGTTATTTACTACGTTTAACAATAGTCAATGCATTACAATCTGAACAGTGAACAGAGACAATAATGATAAAAAATTGACTATACAAATAATGAGCATAAAATGGCATTAGTTCCATTCCACATTTTGATTGTTCTTTGACTTCTTTCTATTTTTGGAATTGTACAAAATGAATCCAAATCCGTCCAATGTGTAAGGAAATATTTTAAAACTAATCCTAGTGAACTTTAAACTATACAAACAAAACCAAATTCATTTTTTATAGTTTTGCATTTGGCCTTACCAGAAAAGAGTCTTCGACTTCTAATAATTCAAATCCTGAACATAATCTACCTGCATTTGGCCCTCGCAATCAAAACTACGTTAGAAAAGAAAAACATCATCCCTTGTATTTCCCTTCATTTAGTCTTCCCCACGGAGGACGATCAATTGCCCGCATTTGGATTTTTTCCAAAAAGATTCGAAGACACTTTACAATCACAACACACAATGAATTGCCGAGCGTTTGGTTTCGGTCGTCAGCAGAAATAATTCTAAACTCGTCATTAGCTGCACCCGGTTTGTGCCAATTGTTTTCCACTGACCTGGACATCACTTTGACCCAGGGTATATCTGGAATGAGAATTTATATGAAGAAATAGTAATTAAATACATTCGACGTTAGTTAAGTTACCCAAATGCAAAACGTAAATTCCAATCCGTAATCCAAAACGTAATCCAAATGGCGTTTTGGATTACGTTTTGGATTTCGGTTTGGAATTTACGCATTTGGATTCCAGGAAACTTGGAATCCAAAAGTCATAAATTCACATGTTGTCGGAGATTTTTTGCAAAAAGTACCAAAGTTGTCCGAGAATTTCACAAACTGCCAGCCATTCCTTTTTTGCGCTATTCTCCCCCCATAGTAACCGAACAACAAGACTCATACGATAGATCCTTGGCAAGAATGCATGGGGCCTGGGGCGGCACTAAATTCTTTGTCCGATTCTGACGACTGATTACACATGCATTGGCCGTGTTCCTTGGCAAGGAATTCACGCTTGGATTCCGTGCATTTCCTTGTGTTGGACTCTCGAAACGTAATAATAGTGTATCGAATATGAATAGATTAATTTTCCGGTGCATTTTCAATTATTTTTTTCCTAATTGAGTGTCGTCTCCAGGCGATTCTCCGTTTAAGTAGGTCAAATTACTGAAAACGGATTTAAAAATTTGTAAATTTTAGAATAGGACTAACCAACTACTACAGGGTGACTAATACGTATTGCCCCCAGCCCCCTCCCCTTTCTGAACGGCAAGTTTGGGGCCACCGTAAAAAGGTGAGATGTATATTTTATAGAGAATCTTATGGCGGATCTAGCGCGCTATAGCACTTCAATGCAAGCAGCGCACAGCGCACAGCACCGCGCGCGACTTTTTTTTTAAAAAATCCCGTTTTGGAGGGTTTTTGGACCAAAATGTACCCGGAATAATTTTTTGTCACAAAACAAAAGTTGGCATCAAATTCTTCTAATTTTTGTGGATTTTTTGAGATATTGTTTGTCAAAATTGGTGACCATCGATTTTGTTTGGAAAGATCTATCACATAAGCGAGTCCATTGTGGGTCAAATTTTCAGGCAAAATCTATGGTCACCAATTTGGACAAACGATATCTAAAAAAATCCACAAAAATTTGATTTGTGAAAAAAATTGTTTCGGGTACTTGTTGGTCCAAAAACCCTCCAAAACGAGTTTTTTTCCTAAGAAATTCGCACGCGGAGCTGTGCGCCGCGCGCATTGAAGTGCTAAAGCGCGCTTGATCCGCCATAAGATTCCCTACAAAATGTACTTTTTTACGGTGGCCCCCCAGTTTGCCGTTCAGAGGGGGAAGGCGATACATATTAGTCACCCTGTACTATTCTGCTTTTTCAGTTTAAATGTGGATTTTGATAATTCTGATTAGCTCATTGTCCTGCTAAGCGATCATGCCCCAATAAAAGTTTTAAATCGAGTGGTGAGATTTTATGACTTTGGCTTCTAAACTAAAATAATTTGTGATGCAATTCGATTCTGTATTTACTTCCGTTTTACAGGAATTGGACCTAAGATCTGTTGATTTACTTCTATTGAATTTAACTATAAACACGACTGCTCATAATCATGCGTATTCATAATACATTCTACCTTCATAAATGTTACAGATCTCTAGGATAATTTATAACAAGTTTAACAACACTAGGCTCTGTGTTGTATACTACCTACTCATACCTCATTTTACAAACGGTTTCAAGCATTTTGTGTAACTTTGTATGTCAAAAAAAATTCCAATCATATACCTTCAACATTTGTTTCTATGCAACAACAACAAAAATTCAAAATGCGGGTAGTGGACAATATGCAACGACTGGGAAAGTTATGTGCTACATTTCAGGAGTTGGTATATATTTGAGCAATGCTAAGTGCGCATTATACGTTTGCTATGTACGATCAATACGAACTGCCGCACCGTGACACTGAATTCTCCCACTCGCTATATACTTTACACGTACACGTACATATGTCAGTGCAGACACAAAAGTTTAAGACGACGACGGCTGATATTATTAAGTATTTTTGATTTTCTAATTCGGGGCGACAACTATCCGTACAAATACACGTTTTATATAATTATTCTAGAAATAGAAATGGTTCGTATTTGGTGTATTGACAATTCAACGGTAGAAGAAGATGAGCGTGGTGAACATCATAGCTCCCAACCAAATTTTCTAAGTTTGGAGCTAGTTAAGGAGACAACAGGACTAATGTACTGGAAAGTAAGTTTTTCTCATCGAGTTATTAACGGATAGACAAACATCCATGTCTGAGTTTTTGTACACATTTTTCAAGAACTTTTCTAGTCATTCTTGTAAAATTTTTCCTAAGCAATGACAAAGGAGAAATTAAATTGGTTTTGTCTTAAGTAATTCATTTTACTTTTAAGTAGTACTTTTTCTTATGAACCCGAAAAAAATAATAAAAAAATTCATCTTTTGTTTTAAGCATAATTATGATACTAATTATTAAAGTTACACACATTAGTATGAGAAAAATACAAATCTACTTTTACACAAACCAAGCTGCCCCAAAAACTGCGCGAATCAAATAGAGTGTCGTCTATTGTTTATGTATTAAATCTATGGTTCTTGAACAGTTACAATATACCTGTACTACAGATATAATGCTCACATACGTATATTGGTAGAAAGCAGGTAGTTAATCATGAATTCCCATTTATTTCAAAAATAATAGCTAAATACAGACACTTATGAAGCTGATGGCATATTGGACAAAATACGGGAAGATCGCGGTTATACATTTGATTTTGTGACGGAAGGTTCGGAGGAAGAATTGCCGATTCGTGAGCAATGGGTGAGTGCAAAGTAAACGAAAGAATTCTATTAAAAATAAATTTAATTTATATTTATATTTGAACTTCATCCTTTCAGCTCCGTACTTTCTTCAGTGAACATAAACGAACAAATGAAGAAATGCGGTATATTATCGGGGGCACAGGGTATTACGATATAAGAGTTAATCCTGATGACAATTGGATACGTATTGAATTGAGTGCTGGTGATCTAATTGTATTACCGGCCGGACTCTATCGACGGTTTACATTTGACTCAAAGAACTACGTGAAAATTCGAAGGTTCTACATTGGAGAACCCAAATGGCCACTTTCACACATACCCTACCATGAGGTGGATATTGTCAATGCAGGTCCAGCCATTATTACATTTATTTAATTATAATGGATTTGCATTTATTCTTTATCGACATTTGTTTGAGATTATTAATATGTTTAGGCGGAGATGGACTGGAGAATTCCGGAGAAAAAAAGACGGGTGTACAAGATATACAGAGGAGATCGTCTACAACTTCTGCATCAGCTGCTAAGGCTATACAGTCACTGAAAGGACGAGAAACGAGCCTGGGTGAATTGGAAGACAGTTCAGCAAAATTAGAAATTGGTGCCGATAATTTTGCATCCGCTTCACACCAACTCATGCTAAAGTATAAGGATAAGAAGTGGTATCAATTTTAAATAAATTTTTATTCATTAAGAGACTTTCCATTCATTAGGCGCAAGTGTTAAAATAGATACGCTCGCTGCTTGGAATAGCTGGACATGCAGGTAAGAGCATTTCCTTTAGCTTCTGAGTGGTACCAGTACAGGCTTGGGCCAATGATATTTGAAATTTGACAATTACTTTTTGAAAGCAATTGTGATAGTAATTAATTACATTTGGAATTATATCATCAATTTATCTCTACAATGATTCCGACAGTGGATGAGTCTATTAGTTAGGACAAGGTCAAAGATGAATAACCCGCTTCATTAATAATGTTAATTATTGGAACCATCCCATCCAATTGTTTATTGCAATGCACGAGTACGCTGCAACAGAGATTAATTTTACAAAAATTGTTTGCACATTACTATTCATAATCGTCATTTGTTGCATTTGTAATATTCGCCACATATTCAAAGAAAAGTTTAAATATCTTTCACCAAAATTTTACTTACTCTCCCTCAAAACGGAAAAATCTGCATTGATGTTTGGGTTTAGACTTTTATTGTAACAATATAAATTTTCATGTAAGAGGAGAACAAGAAATGTATTGTAAACGGCATTAAAAAAATGATTAAATCTAACTTAATTTCAATCTTGTTATTATTAAAGTCTGAGAAATCCATTAATTAATTGTGCGTCGTTGTGGTTAGAGAGTTGAGTCAATGTTATCCAAATGTTACCCGAACCAATCAAACGAATCAATGTTACCCAAACCAAGAATGTGAGAGGACAAATAGTAGGTGCAAAGGATTCCTTTAATTCCCTCTTGTCCGCCCATCACCCGATTATTTACAAATTTATTATTGGCTTGCAATAATCTCTTTCATAACCGAAGCACAGATTAGTACATAAAAGGAATCGTCTGCAGTATTACATTTAAATGATCTATTGGCATTGCATGGTCGATGATTTTTTATCATGTTTTCAATCTGACAAGTGAATTTTCCCAACTGTTAGTCGAGTTGAGTGTCCAGACCAATATTCAGGCTTACTCTTAATTCCATTCATCTGCTGGTTTTCCAGACTTTGTTTTGATTCCGACCTGGAGGTTCCTGACCCATGATATTGGAATTCAAAATGACATGTGCCCTACTCAAAATTGCAAGAGCTTTCCAATGAGCCATATATCCAAGAATTTGAATAACGCGTTCCAGAGCTATGGTTACCAAAACCAACCGCATTTTCTGGCCCACCCTGTATATTATAGCTGCCTTGTGATGACAAATTTAGCTACAGGGGTGCTGGTTGGACAGTGGATTTGCATTACAGTAAATCCTTGAATACAAACCCGGGTTACTAATCAAACTTGACGCCTCCAGACCCAGTTTCTATTCGAGACCTGGGGCTGTGTAATAAACAGGCCGTTATGGAAGTGTGTAGTATTTGACCATGTTTACTATTCGGGACTGGTTTGTATTCGAGGATTTACGGTATATTCAAATACCCGTAAAAATGAATTACCAATCAACTCTTTTTAAAATTAAGAAGATTTGTATTGTATAGTTATCTCTTTCTCCAAATTGGACAAAGAATACCTCAAAATTTCACAAAAAAATCAGGGATTCCGATGTGTATATTTATATTTTCAAAAGTAATTATTTTGTGTACCATTTGGCTGAAAAACGTTATAAAAACTGGTCAATTTACTTAAAAATTTTCGCGCCGCGTTGTGTGCCACTGACATCTAAAGCGCGCCAGATCCCACATAAGATTCTCTACAAAATGTATTTCTCACTTTTTTTGGCTCTCCGCAGTTGCGCTGTAGTGGGGAGAAAAAGTTTATGAACCACCATGTGCTTTAAATACGTGAGATTTTAACACAACAACTATCACTATTGCCACACAATAATTACGTACACACTATGACTTAAATTTTCTTACTGTCTTTAATTGTTATAAATGAAATAATTAATTATAAATTTAACTGCAAAAGATAATTGGGTCACAAATGGAGCAAAACTGAGTTTTAACCCATTCAGCGCCACCCGCGTGTAAACCCGCAAAGAGCGATTTCAATCCATACGCCACAGGCGTTTACGCAAGCACTAATTCAAGCTGGAGTCACCATGACGCCACCGGTCATAGAACGGTTTTGACCTGTACTCCACCATTCTAAACATAGCAGCGTGTTTACTCGCCGTTGGCGTGCGAAATGTAAAGCAGGAATTAATTATATGTCTAGTCAATCAGAATAATTGGAAATCAGATCAATTCAAAAGTTTGTCCAATATTATTACGGATTGTGTTCATGTGTTCCAAAACCGGTCTATTGCAACCACCTGGGGTCCCACCCGTCTAACGGTCATAGATGGGCAAGATACAGGGGTAAGTATCTCGAAGATACTTGCCTCAAGATACAGAAAATTATTCATCAAGATACAACATGAAGATACTTTTGCCATTTTCACGAAGATACAAGATACAGATACAAGTATCTTAGATACTCTCTCTTTCCAAGATGAAAGATAAAAGATACATTTGCCCGCTGAAAAACACAAATTTAGATGGTTTTTATAGGGAAAATTCGACAATATGCGCTCAAAAGTATCGTGAATAAAGTATCTTCTGAAAACTAAAATTTTCTTTAAGATACAAGATAAAAGATACTTTTTTTAAATCTTCAAGATATAAGATTCAAGATAAAAAATGTATCGTAGATACGTATCTTAGATAAATGAATCTTCAAGCTAAAACTATCTTGCCCATCTATGCTAACGGTCACAAAACCTGTCTGGTACGGCCACGAAGGGTTCCACACGCCTATCTGTCACTAAACCTGTCTAGTGCGACCAGCTATGGTCCCACACGTCTAACGGTCTCAAAACCTGTCTAGTTCGACCACGTAGTCTTCCACACGCCTATCTGTCACAAAAACTGTCTGGTGCGACCACGTAGGGTTCCACACGCCTATCTGTCACAAAACCTGTCTAGTGCGACCAGCTATGCTCCCACACGTCTAACGGTCTCAAAACCGGTCTAGTTTGACCACGTAGTGTTCATGGATGGGCAAGATAGTTTTAGCTTGAAGATTCATTTATCTAAGATACGTATCTAAGACGCATTTTTTATCTTGAATCTTATATCTTGAAGATTTAAAAATAGTATCTTTTATCTTGTATCTTAAAGGAAACTTTAGTTTTCAGAAGATACTTTATTCAAAATACTTTTGAGCGCATATTGTCGAATTTTTCCTATGAAAACCATCGAAATTTGTGTTTTTCAGCGGGCAAATGTATCTTTTATCTTTTATCTTGGAAAAAGAGAGTATCTAAGATACTTGTATCTGTATCTTGTATCCTCGTGAAAATGGCAAAAGTATCTTCATATTGTATCTTGAGTGCGAGCACCTATGGTCCCACACGTCTATCTGTCACCAAACCTGTCTAAACGTCTTTCAGTCGCTCTTGTCCAACTCGCACAATATCGCGGTCAGTCAAGCCCCGTTTTGACATTTCGAACAGTTAATTACTGGTGTTGCGTATGTTTTACTGAATTTTGACACTTGACCTGAACTGTGCTATTTCGTAATTTCTAAATACATGTGTGACCGGCGCAATTTCAAAACGACATAACACTTGTTCACGTTGGCCCAGAAGCAAGTTTGATGGCGCAAAATGTACGTTAGGTTGTCTGAAATGGCCTGGACTATAACAGTTCAGACTTCTTGCTGGGAAACTATTTCATTTCTATCCCAGAAAAATAAAAAAATCCGCGTGTTTAGACGAGCGGTGGCCCAGTGATTGATCCCTCAATGCGTGTTTACCCGTCAAGTGGCCCAACTATTGCCGAATAATATTGGCGTGTTTACATCTGGTGGCGTGGGCTTATATCTCGGTATATCCGACTGGCGCTGAATGGGTTAAACTAGGCAAGTGTGGAAATATTTGGACTTGTGTAACTCCCAATGCCTTGACTAAATTCATTTAATGATCCAAAGTATTGTTTTGGGATGTAATGCTTTCAAAGCAAAGAATACTCAGTTCACTAAAATTTATGGCCATACGGAAAGGTCTTGTAGAAAGTGATCATTTTTCTGAACATCTACTTCATAAATCTCAATTTTGTTCAACTTATCGAGTTTTGACAAATCCTCTCCTTCAGAGAAAATCCTTGTTCTTCGTAAACGTCGACTCATTTTGAAAACCAACGTTCGTAAATAAGGGGTTCCATTGAAAATTGCTTCAATGCATTTTAATGTCACTACAGTGGAATCGCCATATAACGAACCCCCATACAACGAACATTTCCAATAATTTTCATATACCGTACTAAAATGTATTCCCCTTCAGATGGGCAATGCGTGTATTGAGCTCTCCAAATAACAAACTCTCCCTATAACCTACAAATTAAAAAATAAATATTGAGAGTTTAAAGTCCGGTTACTTTCACCCTTTGGGTCTTGTCACAGACTTCGCTCTGATCCGAT
>JAQGCA010004704.1:0-10039 GCA_034698945.1 Protaphorura quadriocellata
GGAAAATATTTTTCCAAACCCATGTCAGAAAACAATTCGGATTTCCTTTCAATTTTGAATTTTTTAATATTTTTCTTCAAAATTTTGATTCTTTTTGAAATTTTAATCTCCGTTTTTTAATTTTATTTATTTTGAAAAATTTTGAATTCAAATTTTTTTGGATTTTTTAAATATTTGTTTGCACTGGCGTCAACAACTTTACACCTTCTCAACCGATCTCTATACCCTCTCAACCACTCTCTATATTCTCTCAACCACTCTCTATACCATCCCAACCACTCTCTAAACCCTCTAAACCCTCTCAACCACTCCCTATACCCTCCCAACCACTCTCTATAATCTCTCAACCATTTTCTATACCCTCTCAACCACTCTCCAATACCACGGGCTCTCTATCCAGTCTCGACTGTTTATTCAGTATAGAATTTTAGCCCGTCATTACATTAGAAAAAACCGTTCCTTGCACAATCAAGTGCTTCAATTATCACGAATTAAACTAAACTCTCAGTAAGAATTGCAAATATGATTCCATTAAAGTCAAACTGGTTTCCGTGTCGTAGGGTAACGTGTAGTGAGGATGCTACAAATTTAATTTCAACGCAAAGCCGTTCAATCACAAGTAAAACCACAGAGCAGGCAATCCTAGCTATTCAGTCAGTCAGTCAGTCAGTTAAAGCGCTTTTCCCTCTGTGAGTAAAACGAATCGATTGTTAATGATGCCGTAGGAGGTTAATGGAGTCAGTTGTAGAGCGCCCAGCGCCGGGCCAACAAATACTATCACATTTCAAATATTCCGTAAAAGAATGATATCTGGCGGACGTGTGTAGAACATTACCCTGTGGAATGATATATATGCATGATATGGATGACTATGTGCATAACTAGCATAACACGTAGTACTCAAAACTTTCGTAGAGCTGAGATCCATTTCTAGCTAGTGGCCGTTGTGGTACTGAGCAGTTACTGTAATAGTACATATAATGCAGGTCAACTTACGACTGAACCCCAAATTGTTGAAGTCCCTGAACTTCTGTTACCCTTTATTGGTACGGTTTGAAATATATACGATGCAGATTTCGCCAGTAGGCCCATATCTTTTAAGAAACATTAAAATGAATTTGTATTACTGTAAACTTTATGAGGCACTTCGATGTATGCATTGCATGACTCGGGTTTAGATTTACCTATACATAATTGCAATGTAAGTGCTAACGTTCTAGCTCATATATTTTTAAGCCAACTAATCGGTAATCGGCTCGAGGCCAAATATTGGATAAGTTCGACGTTCCGTCGATTCTGTGATTATCAGGCTGAGTGTCGACTATCGCAAAGGCAGACTGAACAGAGTAGGATCAACCTGAAATTAGACGACGGCACATAAACAACATATATTTCACAGTGGTACAACCGCGTTCATTATTTTAAAGCTTATTTCCATATAAAAATTAAATACGATATTTTTATTATGGAATCATTATAAATTCCTAGCTTAGGATACTAATTTATTCGAATCAATTTAAAATCGATTATAGAGCCAATTTAGTAGATAATATATTTTGTCACATTTATTCGAGTTTTGACAGTACCTTTATAATTGAAAATTTGATTATGAATGAATTATTCCCTACGTTTAACCACCGCTTCGAATTTCTGAGGTGAATTTGTCATCCCTGTGATTGGCAAGAGAGGATCTGGTAAAATTACACCTGGAACTTTTTCGAAAGTATATTTTTGTACTAATCCAGTCATGAAAATCCAAGTTGTCATCCTCGTGGTTAGTTCCCCCAAACAATTTCGTTTTCCTAGAAATAAAAATTGATGTGATTTGAAATGAACCATTTTTGTAAAGTTTGAGATATACTTTGAGATACCAGTGCTAAAAGCGAGTAATTTGTCTGCATTGATCACTTTCGATCCTTCAGAGTCCAAAAACCTTTCAGGCTTAAATTTGTATGGTTCATCCCACAAATTTTTGTCGAAAGAAACAGAATGAAAATTCAACAGAACACTTGTTCCCTATAAAAATTATGGTAAAATTTAGGAATGTATATGTTGCAGCCCATGTGTATATCCAGCTCGAGTACAAACAGGCTAGCCCAGCTGTAAACCAACTGGCCCATAAGAGCTCCAAATTCACAGAATATGGGAATCAGAGTCTCAGCTACTGCTTCCGGAGATTTACATTTCGGTGGCCAAAGGCAGACGAATTTTGTGAAATGGTCCTAATAGTTGAGGATGAAGCGATATGGTCCATCCGGTTGACTTTGCTTGTCGATCAAGTGCGCTTGGCACCTTGAATTGGAATCCTTTGACAATATTGGTGTAACAACAATGGATTTTCTTACCCTCACTCGTTTCATTTGACATTCCCCACCCATGTTAACAAATTACATCACATGATCTTTGGTAATGTTTGAGAAATTTGGCGACATACTTTTAAAGACAATATTGTTGCCGCCATGACCCGTGGAAATATGAGCAGCCTTTATAATGTCGACCACTACATTTCCACACACTGCAAGCTTTATGGTTCCTGCACTAACTAAAACTTTAACTTCGTCATATTTGGCAATACTGAACAGCGTTAACATAGTCAGCACGACTCTGTTTTTCACCATTTGTAAGCTCTACCGGCTCTACGAGTCGGTTAAACAATTTTGTCGTAGTTTTCACGAAACAAAACGACGTTAACACTCGATTCTTTTGCTTTCTATTTCTTTTATTTGTTTTAGAAATTTTTAAACCATGTTGATCATTTAAAAAATATGTATGGGTGTAGGCAAGAGTAAGTCAATGTTTGTTGTTCCGGTCAGACCAGTTAGTCCGGAGACAGCTAGGCTAGCCTGAGTACATACAAGCCTGTTTGTACTCTGGCTAGACATACACATAGGCTGCAACATATTTACTTAAAATTCAATAACCTATATAGTTTTTTAAATTAGTAATAACCTTTGGCACTACGTAGTCATCAAATGGGGCATCTTGTTCCAATTGCCTTGGAACTATGGGAAAATTGTCAGACATTCTAAATATTTCCAACATGGTTGCTTCCGTGTATGGGAGTCTAGGAATTAATAGCAATAGTACACGATTTTAAGCTAGGATGCAAATAGTATAGCAAAGTCCAGAACTCAATGAAAACCACTATATGTTTAACAAATTGACTTTGTCGGAAAAGCGCGTGATTTTAGAATGAATCGCCATTACTTTTCTTTGTCTACGTAGGTTGGGTATCTGTGCTGTCCAATGACGGAGTCAATCTCTGCTCTGACCTTCTCCTGCACTTCCGGATTGGTAATGAAGAATAAAATTGTAAAATTGAGGGTATTTGATACCGTGTCCGAAGCCGCCAGAAAAAAGTCGTACATAATAGACACCAACGTTTTCTCTGCACATGGTTCAAATTAAAATTAATTAATCAAGTACAATATAAAATACGGTTCGGAAATGCAGGAGACCTGTGTAAATATTTCCAACGTTTCCATTTTGTTCCGCCTCATCAATCAAATTCAAGTAGGCCTCAATAAAATTTTCCGGGTTTGTTTTGTACGTGCCTCTTGACCGATGTTCGGCAATCAATCTCTGTCATACAGGGTGTTTTTCTTCATTCCTACGACCACATTGAAATTGGCGCGTCACAAACTCAATTAAATATTTGTTGACGTCAGTGTACACCGAAAAAGCTAAGGAACACCGCAAAAAAGTAAAAAAATTCTCGAATTAATTAAATTTCAAAATCTAAAGAAGTTTACAATATCAAATTTTTATGGCAGGTATGGAAATCGTTTTTCTATTTTTTTTGAAATTTTGAATCTTCTTTTAATATTTAATTTTATATACTTTGAGAAACATTTTAAACATTTTTTTGCACTGACCTCAACAAATATTCCAGTTTGCGACGCGCCAATTCTAAAGCAGTCTAAGAAATAAAAAAATACTCCATAGGTTTTTTTAAATTAACACACGGATTTTACAATAAAAAAAGATATACCATTTAGTTCTCTTACCTCCAAATACTTTTGCATTTGAACATGGATGTCATGGATCTTATCAAAAGAAACCAACTTCGGAGCCAATTTGCTGAGGAATGGGTATGCACCAATCAAGCTATTATTTGCAGCTGTTACGTATTTCGTCCACTCGCACATAAGTCGAACTAATTTCATTGTCTGTTCATCCTGAGCTTCAATTCGTTGGCCAGAAAACATGGTCCAAATATTGTTGACCACAAAATTATTGAATAAATGATCCACGGACACCCTCCCATCATTTCCATCAGCCAAAGTCATAATAAATTTACAGCATTCTTCAAGTTCTTCAGTCACCAATTCCTCCATAGACTTTTTCTTTCCGAATCCAAATTCACGGAGTAGGCGGACTGTAGCACGCCTGCATTCTCGCCAATGTTCAACGTCAGAGAATAATATACCTTTTTTAACACATAACTAAATAACTTGGTAAATTTGTTAAAACCGGCTTGGCAGTTTCAAATATCGATATACGCATTTCCACACCGTTTGGGAATACCTGACATGAAAATGGTTAAAAATCGTTCTTGCAAATGGAGTACTTTTTTAGCCCGTCCGACGATTTGGTCAAAAAAGTACCTGAGGTCCCTGAATTGTTTTACTTCATGAAAAGGTTGTAAGCCTTTTCGTTATGGCTAATGGTTTGGTTCAGTGATGAACGCAGGATACAGGTTGTAAGAATGGACCCTAGTATTAACTCGAAGTGAAACAATGTGAGACGAGTTGGTTGCAGGTGGTAAGGCTGAAACCAGTGTATGTACTCGTATGTTGTGTATCAGTAGGTGAAATAAATTGGTGGTCAGCTTAGGCGAATTATAACATTACGTGTGACGATATGTATTTAACAATTCCAATAAGACCAACTTTACAGCTGTCTTGACAGTTGCCAATGAAACCAGAATAATAATAAACTAACATGAGTGGCAATACACATCCCTCCAACATGAAGGGCAACACAGGGGCAAAACCCATTACTCCAACACTAAGGGCAACTCCCATCACTCCAACGTCAGGGACAACACCCATATATGCAACATGAGGGGCAACAACCATCTCCAATATATGAATTATATATAGAATATGAGGGGCAATTCCCATTTCTCCAACATAGGGCAACCAATCCCACTTAACCTCTCCCTACAGCAGCACAACCAGTCCCTCTTGACCACTTAATACACCCCAATGAATCCCACTTTACCACTCTGGACATCAACTTTAATACTCTATCTCTACCACTACCCACACCCTCTGAATCAACCTGTACAACTTCTGAACCACTCTCCAATTCAACGGTCTGTCACCCAGTCGCGACTGTTTATTACATTATTAATATTTCCGGTCAAGATTTCGAGAATCACAACATTTTGAACTTTTCCATAAAAATAATGGTATGCATTTGAGTGGAACCTCTCAAAACTGAGGCGAATTGAGAAATACCAAATTTTTCATGAATATATATTAATGCATGTTTTCTCAACTTTTAGAGGAACCCTGGAACTTTTAGGACCAAATCTTCAGAGATGGGTACAAAAAAGAACTTCATTTGCGCAGACGACTTTTACCTTCTTTGCGGTTTCCAAATGGTGTAGAAGCTTGTCTGGTCGGGTGGTTTTCTTGTGAGTGTGCAATGACTACAACAACCTACCCAGACTTTCCCCATATGTTCTGTCTAGGATCCAATGAGTGTCTGGTCTTCCAAGCCAAGCGTCATCTAGGAGAACTTTTCTAAGCGCCCGGTATCCATGAATAGAAACTGTACATACATTATGTTGAAAAACATTAATGAATCAATTTTAATTGGTAATTACACCATCAATTACCAGACTTGACGATGCCCATTTGTAAACTAAAGATTTCTCCATATTTCTCTGACATTTTGTTCAAAGCTTTATGAGGATGTTTGGAATTCAGAAAAGCCACTTCGAGAATATTTCCAACCAATGGATATGGAAATGGACCTGACGCAAAAATAGAGACGTAGAACGAAGAATGACACCCGCAAACATTTCATTGAGAAAGTACATATATACAAGGTGTTTCTTATTTTATAGACTACTTTGAAATTGGCGTGTAGCAAACTGAATTAAATATTTGTTAACGTCAATCGAAAAAAAATCCTAAAAAAATAAGTTCAAAATTTCTTAGGCAAAATAGAATTCAAAATTGAAAAACAATTAAAATTTATGAAAATGAAATTCCAAATTGGAAGCGAAATCCAAATTGTTTTTTATGACGTAGGTTTGTAATTTTTTTCTAAATTTTAATCTTTTCTAGATTTGAAATTAATTTATTTTGAGAAATTTTGAACCTGATTTTTTTCGCATTATTTTAACATTTTTCGAACTGACGTCAACTAATGTTTAATTGCAAATTCGTCTAAGAGTTAAATACCACATTGTATAATTTATCACCTGGTGGTTCCTTCTTATTCCGTGTCAAATAAACCCGGATGACCATTACCAGATAGATTGTACATAATCCAAGGACAATATCTGCGAAAACCATTTCTCCAACCAATTCACCACAAAATTAGAACGAGATGATTGGAATGGGAAGGAAATACAGACTGGATGTCGGACGAGCTATGACACTGATTATGAAAGAACACAGTACATAATATAGTTGGATTTTCCTCGTAAAGTACAACGTCTATTTTTCTAGAAACCTGAAGGTGTGGGTTGAAACTAGATACTGGATTCGAGAAAATTCCAAATTTTGTTCCCTCACACTCACACCAATAATACATAATGTTTCTATATTAAGGAAACAATTTATTATACGCCAGCAACTGGGAGAGGAAACGCAACAGGATATTTGTGGTATAAAACTCTGAACTTATGTGAGGAGTTAGTGAGAATTACAAGCATAATTACAATAAAGTCAAACTAGTTTCTTAATTATAGGATAAAGATGGCTAGTACGTCCCGCCTTTGACCGAGTGTGCTAATTAGTCCGAATACCCTTAACAGCATGAGCATGTGATCTCCATAAATGAAAATGGTTCTAATTGGCGAACTCCCGATAAAGGGAAACAGACAAAAGGGAAAGCGTGGTAGTTAGCCCTTATACCCGCGTATATTATTCTACTGGGGGCGAGCTAAAGGTGACCAGACTTGCTAATACGCTCTACTCCATAAACTGCACGAGCATTGGATCCTTAAATCTTGGGATCAAATGAGGCTAATTGCCAACGCTTTTTCAAAGTGGGGCGTATTAGCCCACCTTACCATACTTATTATAACATAGCAACAATTATTTTCTGAGCGTCTTTAATATTATGCATACAAATGATGCATTAACCTGATTTTAATTTATACAGTATAGAATTCATGCCTGTTCTTAGAAAAAAACCGTTTTTTCCACAATCAAGTGCTTAAATTATCACGAATTAAACTAAGTGAGAATTGCAAATATAATTCTATGAAAGTCAAACTGGTTCCCTGTCGTGCGATAATGTGTCTATACTGCTAGCGGCCGCCGCCACCAACACTATTTGGCATGACATAAAAATATTAATCCGGCAGAAATGGGTGGACGGAATTTAATCATTTTTACGAACTCCGAGATCGAATGCGTTCACCCCCTCTAAGATGACACTTATTTAGCATCTATTCGTCGAAAAATTGACATTATTATTCGATCAAAGAGTTAAAATGCATGTGTTGAAATAATAGCCAGAATTATGCCATGTCGTAAAATGGAGCCAGAATTTTAGTTGCGTAGCAAAGTATATTCGTAATTCCGGCTACTCCTGTTCTTCTGCAGCCAGCAAGGAAGGCATGGAAACCGCCACCACTAACCCAGGCGGCATGAAAAAAAAATAGATTTTTACA
Source organism: Protaphorura quadriocellata (assembly GCA_034698945.1). Taxonomy (NCBI): domain Eukaryota; kingdom Metazoa; phylum Arthropoda; class Collembola; order Poduromorpha; family Onychiuridae; genus Protaphorura; species Protaphorura quadriocellata. The sequence goes on from JAQGCA010004704.1 coordinate 7,862, forward strand.
ATGAACGGTGGGATCAGCAAGATGATCTGAATTTGGGCGGTTAACATAAAATTAGATCATTATTTATAATTTTAAAGAAAAAATCAATAAATTCTGCCCTTTTAAATAATTTTCGATAAAAACCAACAAACTCCACCATTTTCACTAATTTTATATTACATCATTTGCAAGCGGACCATGCGTGTGGTGTCACCCATGTTACGGCTTGGCGCTGGTGGCCTATACGTTTGGTGGATAAACTAGCGATAAGCTTTTTGCTACACAATGTAATATAAAATTGATATTGATTTCTGAGCGGGAATACATTCGAATGTGCCAAGTTATCGGGTTTTCTACATTCACTACTCCAAATTGACTTTCAAGTTTTGAAAAAAATTGGGTCTAGAGATGGTTTGGCGGAATGTTCCATAGAATATCCAACGCTAAGATCTTTCCGAACTTTTGACAAGAGAAGACCTGTGTAAAATTAACTGCCATTTTTGGACTTATTCGTAAGAAAATAATTAATCAGCTTTTTGTCAGTTTCATTCACCTGTATAATAAAAGTGCTGATGTCGTAAACGTGGACTGTTTCCGAAAGCATCCTACAGCATTATTGTATAGAAAGGGCTAGAAATACAGGGACAGTCACAGACTCCAGATATTACACGAGTTATTACTCAGTTACGCCGACAATTACATTATTCGGTGACAGGGAAAGTTAGTCGTAAAACAACTCAACATTCATCACCACCGACACTTTTTCAAGTGAGTAGGTTTTCCCGGTAGGAATACTTGACTTCAACTTGTTGAAAATTTACATTAGAGTTTTCGTTGATCGGCTTTGGAATTCAGGAGAAACTTATTCTAGTGTCCTCCTCCTCCAGTCGGCTATCTATGTGCACGCTTCGCGTGCGCGGACAAAGGCCGCACAGAGATAGCCGACTGGAGGAGGAGGACACTAGAATAATGAGTGCTCTTGGCTCCTTTCTCTCGACTAGAGGAGGATGTTGAAAAATTTCCCGGAGTTCGAAAAAATCCAAAAAAATTTAGTATATAAACCATGTTCAAAATTATTTCAATTCAGTCAACATGGGTCATTCAAGTAGTGAATCTGAAAGTGAAGAAACTCAGTATGAGTCTTCATCCTCATCTGCCAGAAGACACAAAACTCCTGATAGACCTGTTAAATCTCGCGGTGGAAAACGCGATCGAAAATATAGAACCAACGACAATGCTCCTAGTTGAACTGGTCAAAAAAGGACCTACGCAGGTCTTACAGAAATTAATCAAGAGAAGAAAAAAAGGAGAATTACCTTCGAAGGTGAAGACGAAGATCCATCATCTCATCCTAATATCAAAACTCCTATGGATGTTGATAACTCTGGCTTTGGCGGATCTTCTGGGAGTGCGATTGAAAGTGGTGCTCCCATACTTCGTCCTCTTACTGATCCTCCTCTTCATGTACGAATTCATAAAAGGTATGGTTACTACCTTCCTAATTGTTTCAGTGATCCGTGGAAATTAGGTACAGGAACAGATGACAAAAACAGAATGACCCATAGCTCCGGATGTCGTGCTTTCAGAAATGGACTCCGTGTCCTGGCTCAGATTTCTCTCATTGGAACTCTCGGTGGTCATACTCACTAGAATTGAATTTGAAATGCTTGTAGAATTGGTACGATTACTAGAACTATTCGCATCCGCACCTCGCATTGAAAGTGGAAAAAGTCCATGAATGTTCCTCTGAACTTCTGACCCGTCAAACAATAAATGATAAAATTGATGGAGAGTTGAGATTGACAAGTAGGCTAGCGACTAATAAATATATTTTTGATGTTTGTTTCGATTCTCCTCCCAAAATGGCTTCTCTCAGTCAGTTGACGATTCGAACGGAATAACAAGCCAAGAAAATTAAAACAACCACGACGAGCATTCTGGTTATGAACATTTCATTCGACTCGGACTGCGTCATTGTCTCTCTCGATAAATTGGTCTCTCGCAACTGCACAGAATAGTCAAGGTATAAACAACGGATTTAAACAAGCATCGTAAGCATGAAGACAAGACTACAAAGTGGAAAGGACTGACCCGCACCATTGTGTTAATATGCAACTCAACTATATTACCTTTTTATAAATTTTCCAATTCAGAACACTAAGAAGAGTGAACGGAATGAGCCAATAGACAATGGAACCC
>JAQGCA010004705.1:0-10038 GCA_034698945.1 Protaphorura quadriocellata
CTTATGCAAAAATAACCCTGGTCGCAAAACCAGGTTTCCGTAATACATTGGCATGGGATGCGCGACCAGGCAAGAAAGAAATGCTATTTCCGGTTGTTTACTAGTTACCGACTCTCCTTACTTAAAACAAACGGTTGAAACTTCTTGGGATTCGGTATCGTATTTTCAACACTTCGGTGTTGTAGTGATATCCTCATATCTTTTACAGTCAGACGATTAAAAAATAGTCAGCCTGCACATAAATTAGTTTCATTTCATGAAAATCATGGAAGCTTCTGGGAACATAGGCTTCGCCGCGATGTAGTTCTAAATACGACAATTATGAATTCCAAATTACATGGACCCTATTCCGATACCAGGAAGGACTCTTCATAAGATAAGAAAAAATGCCAACCTCCGCAAGATAACACTTGTACATTAAAAATTCAATTTAAAGGGGTATATTTAAAGCAGTATAAGTATTTACAGAATATGTTAATACGCTTCCTCGCTTTAAAGCCAGCCAGCAAAGCCGATGGCGTGAAGGGTCCACGTTTTTCACTAATGATGTTTAAAAGCACCAGAAAAATTACGTTTTCTGTATATTTAAATCAAGGAGTAATAAAAGGGGGACTTTGGGACCACATAATTATAAATGGTCTCAAAGCTGTGGACCTTCCTTTTTTATGAATATTTGTAAAAGAGGTTCCCTTTATGACTTTGACTTAAATCGTTGCGTTGGACCCAAAAAATTTGTTTAATTAGAATTTCTATTGTGCCATCGGTAACCTTTGAAAGGAGCTTCGGCTTTAAGGGGTTCGTTGCCGCCACGCCAACCTTAACCTTTCTGGGGAAAACTGCGGCTAATTCCGAGGAAGGGTGAACGTGGGCGCCAGAGAGATTAGCTCCACTATGTTTTAGGGTACCTGCACCCTGACAAAAAATTAATGAGCCTAAGCCAAAAAACCTTTGACCAACTGCTGAATACGTCGTATATACGATCCCTCAGATCTGCATGGACGTACTATAAGAACGTAGACTGAGAATTTGAAACGTTCAGTTGCGTTTTGGAATTTGTGTGGTTCGAAGAACAAAATCTGGACATCTTCAATCAATATTGAACACCCTGACTGACAATGCTGACCAATGAAGCAAAGGTCAACTGGGGTCCTTTGGCTGAAGTCCCCGAAATTTCTGTGGACCGATTCGGGTCTCTGGATCCTTCCCATGTGGATTGGACGATAACTAAGGCATTCTTCCTAACTCATTACGATGACGGTAAAAAATTACTTAAATCACACTTAAATGTTTAGAAAATGTGAAGTTAGTGGCATATGGTAAAACACGTAATGGGGCACCGTTGGAATTTGCAAATAAAATTCCTAATGAGTCCTGGCAGTCCTGGATCGTTTCATAAGAATATTCCGGGTTTCAAAAATTCATAATTTTGGAAATACTTACTAGATTTTCCAAAAAAATATTTTATTGTACATTTCGTAAGACTCGTCTTCTTACAATTTTGACATTTTTCGATTAGTGAAGGGTATTCACTGTATAACGGCATAACTTTCCAAGAGCCCAATAACGTTATTAGCATTAGACATTTCGATTCTTGGAAACTGGCCCACGCACTTGTTCGTCGATATTGCTTTCGTCTTTTTCAGGTTTTCATTTCAAAAATTATCCCAGAGCATGCCGATTTGCACCACTTCCGTCGTGAGTGTGCCAATTTGGCCCATTTTGGTTTGACTCCGCCAATTGACACCGTGCCAATGTGTCTAATTGCACCACCCTGTGTGACCTCCACTGCGTGTCTACAAAATCTCGGATTTTTGAAGATTATTTTTGAAATTTTGAAAATCTGGTAAAGACACGAAAAGAAATTCCGGCGAGAAGGCTTGTGGGATTCAATTTCCAAGAATCGAAATGCCCCATGCTAATTAGGTCCTAGGACTAGGAGTGCAAAAATAAGTTAGGTGGTTATACGGAGAATGCATTCTGAAAGATTTCACTAATCGAAAAATGTCAAAATTGTAAAAACAAGAAAAACAAGTCCTTTCGAAATTTAAAAAAAATGTCTTTTTAGTGGAATCGCATCCGTTGTTTAAAATTTTTATATGAAAGTGCAGGCTTGCCTTTTTGACTGGGAACTCGTAATAATACTAACCAATACTAATCAGGTGTTCCGAATGTAAGACAATCAATTAGTATACCAACGTACATAATATGTCCGAACGCATTTCTGAACAAGGACGGCGGTTATTAAAAAGGAATCTAACAATTGAATTAATTGTTCATTTACTCTTTCTTTAATAGAAATCACGGAGGATATTTTGAGTAATCAATTTCTGGACAAACTTTCGGAGTCTTCCAATCACTGCCGACTTTACCTCCACAAACTTGCCTTCGATTACTTCAAATACCTGACCACAACTGATCAGATAGAAAATGGAGCAGAAATATATTCACTATTAGACTACCTCAGGGATAAAAGAAGAATCATATTCATGGAGACGGATCAACCGATCAGACTTTATTTTCGTACGCCGGAACACGAAGAACGAACTGTAGACGCTACAGCCATTTCCAGTGGATCAAACGCAGGCTGCGTCATGTAAGTTGTATCCGTTTTTAATCAGTGTCAGAAGCATTTAGCCAGTTTTCGTTAAATCTATTTAGAATTTTTTTTTTAATCAACAAAGATTTTTTCCCCGCCTATCGTTGTGTTTCGAAACTCCCATCCATTATTATAACGATTTTTGTAATCCATAATTCGCAAGGGAAAATGACTGTGTAATTATACCGTTACACAGTTGGTGTACATATCTGATTTTCTTTCATAATTTCAAAAACTGAGTGGTGATAGAAGTATCTAAGATTTTATTGAACCCCCACAGCATGACTGTAGCTTAGAGAAACATGTATCCTCGAATATTTCGGTACTTCCGCAGGGAAAGGAAATTTTAGAGTCTGAAAAGAGAATTATGCGTTTTCTTTTGCTCCACCCTGTATGATAATATTGAATATTTTAGCTAAGGTTTTAATGGTTGGTTTGATTAATAAATTCCCAGGTACTTGTTTGAGTTTTCTGGGGAGACCGAAAAACGTATATTGTACACTGGTTCTTGCCGGGTAACCATAAAGGATTTACTGGAGAATAATTCGCTTCATCACCCAGACGGCTCAGTTAAGAAATTGTCGAAGCTTTATTTGGACACGACATTCTGTCTCGAAAACGTCAAAGAATTTCCAAGTCGGAGACATGTGACTCAGGAAATCATAGATGTAATTAGAAAGTCATCAGATAATAATCCGACCATGCGATTTGATATCTGCACTCCTCGTAAGCAAAACAAAAAGATTTTCTCGATATTTTTGACCAAAACACAACCGTAATAAACTATACTTTTAACTATAGTGAGAGTGCATCATCTTTCATTCTTGCTGGATTTGGCATATTATCTTAAAGAAGAAATCCATGTCCCACCGAACCTAATATCTTTTCTGGCAGAAATTCCTGTCTTCAGAGGAAGAGTTTATTCTGAACATCGAATGCCTGATCGTCTCCACTACGACTGTGGCTATTCTTGTGACAATGAATTATGTGCTGTCGGACTCGAATGGGGAGTTGATTTTGATGTAAGTTCATTCAAGTACAATTTGAGAACCACAATTCCATACAGAAATCACTGTTGTTCTGAGTATCTTCGTTAACTGCTGGTATGACTCGAGATAAAAAGAGCAAGTGAACAATTAAAAAAATAGGTCGATTTTACTATAATACTAATTTTTGTTTAATTATAATTAAGGTTATGACCATTGACCTGGGGTGCAAGTTTTCGAACCCTTACGAAACCGCAAAGTTTGTCTCGCCCAGACAAGATGAAGAACAGTGGTACAAGAATAAAAAGGCAGTATACCCTGGAGATTCGGACTTCCTTCGTGGTATCTACTCCAGTCATTTATCGCGCTATGAGATGGGACGGATGATTAACTTCTTCGGTCTGAATGTTTATGATGACGTTGTACCACTTCAGAAATCGCCGCAAATGAGAGATCATGAGGTAAATTTCAGGCTCAGCGTGAATCAACTTGGGTAGAGAAGAATGTTTATTTTTATTAAGGGATGATTCAGAACAGTGGTACAGGCGGTGCCTTATAGTTCTATAGGCTTGCTTCAAAGAGGTTTTATCTCAACTGAAGTTTGTCTCTACTACTAGGGGTACCATTCGTGAGCCAAATGGGAAGCAATCCATGTTAGATTGAAATATACCACCATTTTAATACCAAATATCTCTAGGAGTGCAAGGGCCTTTTGACCCAGTGCGGAATAAGTTATAACTTAATAGAAAGTTACCTATAAAGTAAATCCCCCAGAAAATGTTTTGTTCTTACTGTAATCAATTTACTGTTACAGATTCAGCTTCTTCTATACACGGCATCAATGGATGGTATGGAGGAACCCGAACATCTCATCGGGGAACCAGACAGCAGCGCCTATGACTTCACGAATTTCAAACACATTGATGAAATCGTCGTCCATTTCATGAGAAATATGTTGAGACAATTTGGAAAATATACTGAATAGTTACAAGCTAAAAAAAGTATTCAAAACATTTGATTTTTGTCCAAATTAGCAAAACTGTTAGACATGTGACTGATTCGTTTTATTAATATTTTAAAAATTATAACTTATGTGTGTATTCATAAGTCTAGCTCAGATTGTTCTCAATTTTTCTGTGAGTTACATTACTTTTTTATTATTATACTTGTACATCTACATTTATTTTTGAAACGCAAAATATAATATTCGCATAAAATATCTAAAAGTTTACTTTTCTGTGTACAACAAGATGTCCGGGTTTGAGCCGTATACCTTAGGCATCCCTACAAATAATTACGTTGAATTAATTTAATAGAATTATTATTTTTGCACTTAAGCTCGGAAGTTCAGCCGAGTGACCAAAGACAGAACGATAAATGTTGAGAAAAATTTGAGAATGTATTCGCCAAGTAAAACTCCAACACCAATAGCTAGCCCAAGCGTATATAGTACGAATATTCGGGCAATATTGGATTTCATGTTGAATGCATCAGGTTTTTCAACAGTAGCCTTGAAACCAGGAAATGGAATAGTCCTTCCAATGTCACTCGGCTTGCGCTTGAGACGACTCTCCCAAAATGAGTGAAGCCCGGATTGGACAACCATTTGGAATCGGGAGTTGATATATCTCATGATTTCTGCGCTAATTTTACTTCCTTCATGGGCCAACCAAGCAGTATTCTCTAACAGTGTACCTGTCAGACTCTTTCGAAAAGTTTCGACTGGAACATCTGGGAGATTGTCTTGAAGAACTCTTAAGAGTTTCGATTCTAATCCAACAAATGCCGTTTTGTCGCATTTATCGATATATCGGACCGGTGGGTTTTCGTCTAGGGGAATTCCAATATTGCTGCGGAGTTTCTTAAACCAAGACCTCCTGCTGCTGTTTGGTAGACCAATCGCATGTTCCAAAACTTCTCCAAAATCTGTTAATTTAATGAACTGTTTTCTGAAAAACATTTTGTGTTTTGTCACTGCGGCCAATTTTATCTTGTCGTTTGGTTTGTATAGTTTGTAATCCTGTGGCAGGTCGTTGTACAATTTCACGTAGGTTTGGGCATGCGGATGGTAGTCAGAATAAAGGGTCACGTTGTGTTTCAAAATATCGTCGAAACTTTCCAGATATTTTAGTGGTAAGGGTGCAAATACGGTTGTTGTTACGACTCCCTTGTACGCATTGCTCAAAACGACACCTAGCAGATACCAAATCCCATACATAATTGTGAATGATGATGTACAATGTCCTCTGAATTTTAGCGTAATTCCTTGTTCAAGAAGAATTGCCGGCAATGCCAACAAATTCCAGTTTTCAGACTTATTCCGATTGTTACTCAAATTCCTTCCGAAATGGGACAGAATGGCTGTTATGGTATTGGTGATAATTATAGAAATTGTAAGAGCGACCCATAATTCGAATTCGAAAGGAGCAGTAAATGTGGAATAGAAAAATGATTGTTTCCCAAGCACAGAACAGGAAATAAAAGAAAATCGGTCACTGGATGCACAAGCAATGACATCCTGATGATTTTTAAGCCACTTCACAGCTATAAGAGAATACCTCATAGACTCCCGAGGGTAAATACTTGTGGCTCGTGAAAAGTTATAAGTACCCTCCACAACCATGGACACAAATTGAGTAGAAAATGACGTCCTTTGATCCAGCGGATTGAAGTAGACTTCGAACGATGAATATTTTTTTAGAGATTTTTTCGAGAAGCTTGATTCTCTATATAAATCACCAGAAAGAGTCCAGAGAATCGGTTTTGCTAGACTGAGAAAGTTTTCAACCAATTGTCTTTTCATTTTGTCCAACAAATATTTTCTACCCGAGTTGTCAAGCAAGGCCAGATGTGCGCCTGTTACAGTTACATCGCAATATGGCATATTCCAGTGGACAGGAGAAAAGTGCTCCCAGATTTTCAGACTTGAAGATTTTTGGCTATTGATTTGGGTTTGGGATTCCAGTGTCCAAAAGAAAATATTTAGTAAATAATATTCAAGATAATTATTAATCGTTTCTTTGTCGATCATGGTTGTGGTGATTGACGAGAATGAAATGAAATGGAAGTCAATGTCAAGAAAGGTGAAAGCTGTATTCGTTGGCCCGATTGAGACGTCTATCCCAATCCCAATTGGTATGTTTTTGAAAAGAACGAGTAATGTTCTCCAGTTTAGTTTTGTATGTTTCTGAATTTCACCAAGAAGTATAATTTGAACGTGACCAATAAACTTTGATATTGTGGGAAATCGGCAAATTTCTATTAATCCGTAGAATTGAGTCACCATGTTAGTCTGATTCCGAAATTGTTCCTCGGTAATCACAGATAATTTTGTCGCGTTGATGAGAGTAACGGGAACGTCGGGAGTCAGAATTTCCAATCCATCACCAATGTAAATTAAATTTATGTGGTGCTGGGGATACATCTGAAGAATAATATTCACGTCCACTTCTATAGTCTTGATAGATACGGCCCTGCATGTATTCAACAGCGGAACTGTGCCAGAAGCAATTATCAAAACATAGAAGCAGAGCCCCATTCTTGTTTGTTTGTTTGTTCGGATCGGATTCGGATTCCGGAGCAGATTTATTCTGTGAAATTACTACAAGGCACGGATGGTTAGAGGAACTAGATCTGAATCGCGATGGTATTATTTGCTGACCAGCTCCATTTGATTCGTCGGGCCCGTTAGGAAATCATTTGAAATTAGGTTAGTGTCTTTGTCGGTTGTCTTACTTTCAAAAAACAGTTAAGAAAACATTCAAGAAGAACTGTACCTCGAAGTTGAATGATGATAAGGTACCATCAAGCAAGAGAAACATTATTAGTGGTGTGACATTGACCTCACTGTTGGATATTTTCTATTGCTCACATTTGTATCGAACGATGCTACTGTATCTCAAAACAGTATTCTAGTCCTCTTGTTAGCCCTCAACTGCTAGAATTTTTGTATTGTCAGATTTCATAGCTGGCAGTTCTTGTACACATTTATCACTCCACTTGTTAACACTACTAAAATTACACTAATAATAATTTAATCGATTTTTTGATCGAAACACGTCTTGTCAACAGGATGCCACTTATTTATATATTGGCAGCAACAACCGCTTAATAAACATGGATAGTTTCTCTGTCCTGTTAGTCTTAAACGGTCACCTTCGCATTGTCAAAAGCGACATGCGATGTCTGGACTCTGCCTGCTCAAAAGCTCAAGAGACGTGATACACGAACACAAAACATGAGAAACTGGAATAAACAGATTTAAGAACGGGTTTAATGTAAATAACGCAGTAGTAATAGTACCTAATAATAGCCAATCGGTAAATAGGAAACATAGCGCAGCTTGATGTTCGAGTCTGGTGAATAGTTTCCCAAAACACAACTTCAAAACTAAGGCAAGGTTTTGCGGCAAGATCCGTCACACCAGGCTTACGAATAGTACGCCTTCGGTCAAGATCCAATATTATATCCGAGATAAAACTAATTTGTCCTTCAGCTCATGCTATTGGAATTTAGTACGAATTCGCTAGGAAGGACAGAAGGACTGATCGCGAATATATGAATAGTATAGCTGGCTAAAATACATAGAACAAACAATTGAATGTTGCACGCGTGTATCGATTCCGGAATCTTAATATTAGATAGTACTTGAGAGTAAATACAGCGTCTGTCAAATTAAGAGCACGTACCATTGAAGCACATACATATCCCATTCATTTTAAGCATAGACTTTAAATAAAGAAATTAGAACATTACAGCTACTACCAAAGTGGACTTCGAAACACAAAATCTTCAAACTAGTACAGTGATATTAGTTTGGCAAGCAGGAAATATTGAGGGTTCTTGACGAATCCGACGTTCCTCGGTATTAATTAGTGACGGAGTATAACATAATAGACGGTAGAAAATTGCTAAAAAGAACATTTGTGAGGCAAATTATCTTAGAAAAACCAGAATGGACTTGAAATCGAAACGTAAGAATTCATGAAATAAATTTTTAATCAGCGATAATTTCCGAATGCAATATGTGAAATTCTTTCGTCTGAAAGTATCGTCAAGAAAGTCAAAACTCCTGGAACAAGTTTTCACGTTATATAACTTTCACCTAGTCTAAACTAGTCTAGTCTAGTCTATCTAGTAATTAGTGTTCATGTTTCAAATAGGCGACGAATTGAAGGTTATCTTTTGTAAAATAATTAATTTCAGCCTCCTACAACTCGGTTTTCTCGTGTCAGGTAGTTTTCTGTGAGTCATGCATGCTGCAAACTGCCTACCAAGCTCTCTTACGATTAGTCTAAATTATATTTCTTGGTTTAAGTCATCTCGTGATTTCTTTTGCTAACATCTTTGGCCTGACAAACAAGCCAATGTACTGTACTCAATTTAGATATTACAAGAATCCGCTATTTTATTTCTTCTTCTTGAATACTGGACCATCTTTAATTATTTGAATAACTAACTATAAAGTAGTCGAATTGCGCAATGCTTTGTAGTAGTTTATACAAAAAGAAAATTTTAAAACAAGCAAGAAATTAATATTTAATTACCAATTTTCCAACAGAAAACAACCAGGCCTAAAGTCGTATTTTTGAAATATTAAAAAAGCATGCCAAACTTTGTTTCACATAGGATATATTAGAAAACAACTCGAACCGGAACAATCAACTTTCAACATCCATGTACATAGTCGGTTAATCATTCAGGCTGGAGCTGCGGGCCACTTATGTTGCAGACTAACTTGGTCCTGATAATTTATTTACAAACCCGACAAGTTTAAACGGTGCGCGGTGCCTGTCTGACACAACTTGTTTATTTCAAAGCTATGTTCGCCTTAGCCCCTTGAAATTGATCTACACGGGGTGTACCAGAATAAATGTCGTCACTTTGTGCGCCTAGTTCCAGAACATAAATTTTATCAATTGATAATTTCTTGTTAATTATTTTGCTTGTTGAATGCACGAAACACTGAGCAATGTGTGATTACTTAGTTACGCTCTATCATTGAATTCCTACTAGATTAGATATTACTAGACTAGATATTAGATTTTACTTGCGTGATGCCATCATATGCGTCTGAAATGCAAGACACTTAATAGCAATGTCAATATTTGAATAAACGCCTCTCTGAACAGGCAGGATATAATGAGGAACTACAACCTTACCGAGATTATTCTTTTGGTCCACCCTATACGAATCTCTTGAATTCTCTTTGATACCTTCATTAGGAGTGAGATGCCAGCATGGAGAAAGCGAAAATGAAATGAAGTTCGACTTTCACTTCCAAGATCGGATGCGATGTTTAGAACCCAAACCCAACTTCGGAAGAATTCTCTCATTACTCTTGGAACGGAAACAAGGTTGGTTGTATGTACATAGGCGAAGCACACTGTAGGCTCAACATAATTTCAAACAAAGTCGGGGTCCTTAGAACTTTAACTTCTTTGCTTGCGAACTAAA